>JAUIMM010000368.1:8552500-8652500 GCA_031769625.1 Taudactylus pleione | reverse complement strand
CACTCTCAATCCCCACACCCATACATCAAAATACAGTTTCTTATAGTTAATTTTACTTTCAGAGGAACTGGTAGTATAAATGTAGAATGCACCATATATGTACCACCAGCTTTGAAATAGGGGGGGCATGGCATCATTAACGATATCCCCAGATTGGACTGCATGTACAGAAGACTGGGGGAGATCATTAATGACCCGCGAGAGCGTACATCATTCATCGGTAAGTGCATAAACACTGGATGATTTGAACGATATATCGTTGAAAGATATCGTTATCGTTCAAATAAAAAGTAAAGTGTTTATGCGGCTTTACTAAGAGAATAAAACGCATACTTTTACAATTGACAATAAAAGCAATATAAAAAAGAATAATGTGGAACAGTATCTAGCTCACTCATAAGACCATCAAACCTAAAATTCAAGATACTGTATACTAAGGAGCCACAAGTGACATTGACATACAGTGTGTGTGAATGTATATATTGTTCCAAATAAATATGTGGTGGTGCTGCTACTTTCAATTTTTATATATATATATATATATATATATATATATATACGGAGTGGGGGGGCAGTGGTGGTGCTGCAGGCCATCTGCACAAAGTTGACTGTGCCCTGCGGGCAGTGATATTGCTCGGCTGCTCCCCTACTCATAAGTTTCCTGGGCCGCAGCAGCAGGATCAGAACAGGAAAGCTGCAGCATAACGATGTCAAAAGGTCACTGATATCATGCACAACACGGACCAGACATAGTGACAGGGGTAACTGGAGAAGGTTTGGTGATTTTTTTTTCCCCTTACTTTTGCTGCACCGGATAGGTGGCAGCGGTCAGTTTATAAATAACTATTAGGTGCAGCAGTCCAGTTTCGTGCCCCTGAACCATGGGGCCCAGGACGGGTATACCCTTTGTACCCCCTGGTCGCGGACCCTGCTGAGGAGAAAACCCCATTTAATTGGCATAGTTCTGGTCCTTTCGTTAGATGGTGACCAGGCCTCCACCCCTAAGGTAGTGACAAACTTGCCCTTATTAAAGCCCCACAACCATATCTGCAACCTAAGTGGCCGCTAAAGATCACTGCTTTTCCACCAAGCTGCGAGTCCCTCCTGATGGAAGGAAAAGTCATCAGAAGCAAAAAAACAACATAATGGTGCTGTGAATCTGATCATCATGGCTCTGCTACTGTAGTTCAATGCAGCAAATTGCGGGGCATTTGCCACAATGACCGTTTCACCACAATCTGTGTAACTGAACACCCAGACCGTCCACTTCTCTGGGGAAGTGGTCTGATCCAGCGGCTGCTCTACTCTCTGAAGAGTCCAGGACAGTTGCCTGAAATTCAGCTGAAGAACAGAAAAGTTCCTGGACCCAGTGTGGTGCTCAGCTGCTGGAGATAGGCAGGAGTGGGATCCAGCCATTGTTATAATAATATTCCTTAGCACCAACTTCTGCTGCGTCACTTTCAGATATGATGCATTTTATTTCAGCAATATTTTATTTTACATTATTATTTAAAGTAGCAGAAAAAAAAATCTTTGAATTGGTTGTGTTCCATCCGATTTATTTCAGTGATCATTCCTTATCCAGCCTTAGGAGCGTAACATGGGACTCTTTAACGATCATAAGAATGTGATTATTTTGTAGTGTACAGATCTACGAGTAGGGGATGTAGTCGGCATATCGGCCGCCAGCATTGTATCGCATACCCAACCCATGAGTAGTGCTAAGAGTATCTATCAAGGGGTGCATTATGGGGCTGATTCTGAGGTGGGCACAGAAGCGGTCAGGTCTTTTGCCGCAGCCGCACCTGCGTCTTTTTGCCAAGGCTGCTTCTGAGCATACTGCGACACCCATTTGTAGCAGCGCTAATCCGACGCAGTGTGTCTATAGAAGCGCCAATGGACGCACCATGAAAACTTCCACCAGCCATATAGCAACTGCAATTTCTCCATCAGAACATGGAGTCCTGTGTCAGCACAGTCGCTGTGAGCGACACACCCGTGTTTGACTAGCCACTCCCATGTTATCGCCAAGGAACGCCTCACTGAAATACAATATCGTTCTGCAGCTCCCTGTAATAACCAGAGACGCAGACACAGTGCGACTCTCAGCTGCATGCGCAAACTTAGGATATCGGCCAACTGCGTGCAGCGTCAACACTGCGTCCACTTTTGAATCAGGCCGTATGTGTTCATTCACATGACAATACACATAAGCCTTGTGTGTGCAACATAGATGTCCTGCTTGCAAGGCTGCTGAATGCCATGTGTTTGTGGACCACGTGTGGACTTTATGGGGTATTCAATGTTGTCACTAATCATATGCAAACCTTTATGTTTCTTCAATGCTTTTCCATACACAACGTAGTGTTTGTGAGCTCTTCACAGAAAATAGCATCTAATTCTAAGCCTGTATCATTTTCCATCTATTTGGTACAATGCCTATGCAATGCATTGTTTGAATAAGTTAATAGAAAAATTAAGCAGCACCTGAATGGGTGATTACTTTTTACCAATAAATAAGCCTAATTATTAACTAAAATAAAAGTAACATTCCCCAAATATAGCACTTTTCACTACGTGTATTTTATTAAACAAAGTGTTTTTTCAATATAGAAGAGCTGAAAAAGAATAGAAATGTATTTGTTTCTTTTCTTTGTGACTGTGCTATATGCATATAATATACGTGATGTCAACTGCGTACCAGAAATAATGAATGGGAATGTGCAAACTAAAGGCGGGTATCCTCTACCCGATTAAAATGAGCGATTGAACGACAACGATATCGTTCAATCGTTCGCAAATCGATCATGAAAATTTTGAAAACGACCAGCAATGCACGCTCCCGCTGGTCGTTTTTGACATCTATCATCGCCCGAACATGCTGGTCAATCTCCCGATAACGACAGATTAGTAATGTTCTGGGATGAGGGAGGGTGCCTACAATGAACGACTGATCGTTCAGTGTAGGCACAGCACAGACTGTGAAACGACTGCACGATTACAATGTCGTAATCGTGCAGTCGTTTTACAGTCTGCTAGTGGATGTGCCCCTTAAGTTAGCATTAAATCTTGAGGCTAAATCGGCTAAATCGCGCCACTAGCCGCAACTAACTGGCCTTAAGCGTTGATTAATTTAATCTCCTTAGATACCTATTAAACTGGGGAAGATATAGAATTGTTAGATACCAGTTTTCCTCTTGTCACTTATAGATCATGACTGCGCTGAATGAAACAGAGACTTAAATGTCTAGTTACTAAGCAGTGTTAGGAGATAGAGTGAAAAGTGATAAGGTGTCACCCAATCAGCTCCCAACTGTCATCTCACAGGCTGTGTTTGAAAAATTACAGTTGGGAGCTGATTGGCTGGCACCTTATCACATACATCACTTTTCACTCTGTCTCCTAACACTGCTTAGTAACTAGACCCCTTACAGTAACAAGTGGATACCCAAGTCAGTTGCCCTTGGATGATCTGTCAAGACTTCTCATACTGCTGCCAGACATTGTTATTATTAATGAGTTACTTGGTACCAGCACTTACAGTATATTACCAAGAGAAAACTACTTGTCACTACAATTTATCAACAACATTTTGGAGAGGCAGCTAAATGATATTCAGCTACCTCGATGGCACTGACCATACGGTAAAGCTTAGCTTAACATTTCACTAGGCCAGTCTCATCAATATGCGCATGCCCGATCCAGCTAAACTTTCAGTTCTACTTTAGTGTAAAACAAATCATGTTTAAAAATAGTCAAATAATTCTAAAAATCAAAATTCAAAGAATACATTTTAAAAGAAAATCTCATTGAATAATTGATTTGTTTAAATAATAACGTTTTGTTTATGTTGATTCCAATTTGCTGCCACTATCCTTATTAAATAGTCTTTGCATGGGGAAGATATAACCTGCAAGACAAAACGAATGTTATCTCCAGCAGGGGTTACGCACACTTACCAACTCTCCTGGAAAGTCAAGTAGAGTCCCAGCAGAATTGGCTAGTCTCCCACATGCTGTCCACTTCCAAACAGAAGCGGATGGCCCAAGGCTTTGATGATGCAATTAGCAGTAAATTGTGGCATTGTGGCCCGGTCACTGCTATACAATGCCACAAATTGCATCTTTGAATATCAGCGGATGGAGCCATGATGATACAATTGCAGCGCCAACCCTTTGCACATTGGACATGTATCCTCCCTTTGAGACTCTAGGGCAAGGATGGTATTACACCATGATAAAGAAGTTTTTTTTTTTAATAAACAGAGCCCATAACATTGGAATCTGCTTCAATTACCATGGCTCTGCAATTAAAGGTATATTATTATTATTATTATTATTATTAAAATAAAAAATGTATAACTTTTTCATTAGAATATTTGGTTCATAAGCCAACATTTAGACTTGAGTTTTTAAAAATGACACTAATTTCCGGTGCAAAGTTACAATATTATTGGGCAATAGCCTAGGCGGCCTTGGGCCATATTAATCTATCAAGCTCCAAAATGCAAGTCATCTTTTCGTAAGAGGGGTACTGTCCTTGGCAGCCTATACTGGCACATGCGTGGCCCGATGCCAGCACATGTCCATTAGGTAAGATGGGTCCAAACCAGACAGTTAAGTGATGACATATTTTTCAGTCTTCACTGAAACGTACTGTTGTTGGAGCAAATGTCGCGGCACGAGAATTGTGATAAATAGTCATACAAAATAAATTCTTATCACTGTAATGATAGTTAACACTGCTCCATTGTCACCAATGATGAATATGCCCTACGGGTAACGCGTGGTACTTTTGAAGTTTGCAGGGCTGCCCAATGAGGCCGATGAAGTCAGTGTATTAGGTTGCCTATCTCTGAGTTACAAGCAACTCTGCACAGTGACAACACTGATTCAGTCTATTCCCACTATACGCTTTCTGATAGGTTCCAAAGACTACAGTTCGTACACTGAGAAGAAAAGGAGGAACTTGCTTGTCACGTACACACGTCTGTCACATATTAAATTATTTTGTTCCAAATAAATTATAAATTGACAACAAAGTGTGGAAGGTTTAGCTACAAAGAAACAGTGGGTAAATTAACACGTTGTTTCAGTTGAAAAAAAAAAAAATACAACTGTGCTAAAGCATTGGTACGTTACTATAAAATCCCATTCACGCCTGGTTTGTATTATAAGTAGTTGAATATACTGTTGACAAATGAAGGAAAGTTTAGGTGTAATGTGTCGCATTGGACGGTTTTAATTGTTCACAGTTGTTGGTATGCTACAGGTTCCTTCGTTTAAAGCTTCACAGCCAAAATGCACCTTCAGAAGGAGAATGTAAAATATTAAAGACAGCTCGTTTCCAAGAGATCTGGGGGGAGTTCATGACAGATGTGTTGTTTTTTCCTTTGATGTTTTTTTGGTACCATCATGATCTCTAATTAGTTCTGATGATTTACCCATGATAGTGGGAGCTTCATTAGAGAGAAAGCAAGGAGTGTATGTTACAGTGATTGGACAAAATGGAGGTAAGAACATTTATTATTTTAGGTACAAAACAAGTGCCCAAATTCTGCAGAGAGTTTATTTATTTATGCACTACCATATGACACAAGGTTTTGCCTTTAGCGACTACAAAACAGAGACAGATTTTCTGTGTTTTGTAGGTATTCCTGTATACAATCTTATTACCACTGCCTTCTGTTCTCACAACTACTGCAATGTTCTGATAAGCTGCACTGGGCTCGTCTCAGAGCTCCGCACATTAATATATAACTTTTCAATTAAACAGTTTTTTTGTCATCAGGAATGTACAAGATCCTTTGCTTAAGAAGATAATGGAAGGCGCGTAATGAAGAGAGCAGTAGCTTATTTAAATTAAAATATACAAGAAAGAACACTAAACTTCTATATAATTGTGCATGCGGATACGTTTAGAAAGGGAACATCTCTGGGTGTGCACTGCTATATTAATTTACATCTGAATATATTACTCAATATAGAGCAGTGATGGGCAGCAGCCACCAGTATAGATTTTTGGACTGTGTGACCATATTGTGCTGGTTGCAAAAATCGGGAACACTTCCGATGGCAGAATGAAATATGACCTCATCTTACAATAGGGCCTGCAAATCCTGGTACAGGGATCTGTAAATCCAGTTGAAGATATATTATATAATATATGCACAACCTAAAATTACATATATATTTGGTTTGGCTGCAACAGGTGAATGTGTATTGTTAGTTTTATACTTGTAGATCATCAAAGAATCCTCTGCTCTCTGGGCCTGATTCAGAGGTGGACACAGCTTTAATGTTCCCTATTTTTTTGCTACTGCGCATGGTCGTACCCAAGGGTCCAATGGCGAGCGCAATTGCATACAGCATCGCTAACACTTGAAAAGGGGTTTGCGATCCTTGAGCGTTTCAGGATGGAAACTGGAAGGTGACCTAAAGTGATCAAAAAAGGGGCCATGTCGTGTTAGACGCGTGTCATGGGTGTGTTAGAGGCGTGACATGGGCATGTTAGAGACGAGTCATGGGTGTGTTAGACACGTGACATGGGTGTGTTAGAGACGTGTCATGGGCGGGTCTGGGAACGCTGCTGCATTTCCGTCATAAATCTACAGTTTCAGGGGCCAAGTTTAATTGGATCTGAGGAGAGTAGCTAGAGTAGACCCTAGGTCAAGATGCGAATGATGTTGCTTCGATGTTGGAGTGTATACAATCCGCCGACCACTGAGCCTGAAAGTGGGGATCTCACCACTCGTATACTCCATCGCAACGTCCCACACAAAAGGAAGGCTGAGATTAGCATTTGCACATTCCTGCATGTTGCAACCACTATTGGGAGAGCGCCTGCGACCGTGGCTGCATACCACCCGTCTCAGAATCAGGCCCTCAGTCTGTGTATGAGATTGATGCAAATAAAATATTGTTTGTAAGGTAAACATTTTGTAACCATTACATACATTATAATGAAGAGTTGCATGCAGATCCATTTTGCAAAAGGTTCTGCGCTTTTTGCTTTGCGCAGTGCGAAGCTTTGTAGCCGAGTTACCCTTGTCATGCATGTGCAAGACGCATATCAATTGAGATTGGCCCAGTGAAGCTGTTAGTTAATTGTAAATTACCGGTAATCCTTCACACCCCAGGTAAGTATTGCCGGGACTCAGCTGCCTCATCAAAATGTTATTCAGAAATTGCAGGTACAACACATTTGTTGCAATAAACAGTAATAAAAACATAATGTGTTGTCGCTGCTTATTAGTAAATAAGCCACTTAGATATATACAGATACTAGATACCATTAGTTACTTAGGCCATGTTCTAATCTAAGCCTATATTTGTAAACAATATATTAACACCCATGTATTACTCTCCCTTCATGCCGCATCTCTCCAGGAGACTGTCAACATTCCCTTAATATGACCTTCCTGCTCTCGTCACTAGTATATATTCATGGAACGTACGCAGCACTTTCCCTGCGTTCCTTGTACTTTAAAATCAATAACAATCTCTGCACGAGTCTGACACATTTTGCTTGAAAAAAATACAGAAAACAAAGCAAATACAAATTAATGAAGGACAAATAGTTGACTGTTGGTAAAGCCTGGCTGTTCTACACTGGTTTGCAGGTCATTTCCCCAGTTGTAACGCAGTAACATTCTCTCTCTGACAGAGGCACAGCTAAATACTGTTACACACTCCTCATTCTATGCCTAGATGTATTTTGCCTTGTTCAGTGGAAGGATCTGTGGTGAGTAATTTCCAAGTGGGAATTAGTTGCTATGAACTTTATCGATACCATGTAATTCATTGACACACTTGATACATGTCCTGTACATGTTATCAAAGTTAATACAAAGTAGCTCATAGGGGCTAAAGCTCGTGTGGAATTTAGCAGCTACTAACCAATCAGAGATGTTGTCTCAAGCTCCGACCAATCAGAGTGAGTCTGATTAGTAACTGACAAGCTGGAAAGCAGTTTGTATAGTTTCAGAATTTTTTTATTACATATTTTCCTAATTGGTTTGTGCATTCTGGCGCTTATCTGTCTACAAGAGCCTACATGCAATAACAGCCATTACCTGGGAGTACTTGCTGGTACTTGTGGTGCCACAAGTGATTGCACTACATTTTAACAATTTTACCCTGGTACCCACCTGAAAGGGGTAGCAAGAAGGGCTCAGTGTTCCTCAGCTTTAGGCCACTCCTCCCTAGGCGTGGGGGACCATCCTACACTCACTGAGCCAGGTCTGATGTGGAACAGGCTAAGCTATCAGTGAATGGGAGACAACATTTTTTTTATTGCTTATTTATATTTTCCTTATTCTGACAGACCAGCCAGCTTGCACAGCTGTAAACTAACCTATCAAAACCATGTCTAAAAAAAAACCTGTCCTCTTTCTGGCAATTTTTTGCCAACCACAGCTTCCTGCATTGCAGTTTGTCTACCTGCAGTCAAAAAATCAGGAAGGAGGTTTCAAAACATGCAATTTTATGTGCGGTTTGGCCTTTGGTGGTTTAGCCTTTAGTTGCCAAAGCAAACACAAATCGCCAGAAAACCACAATGTGGTAAATTGACCCCAAAGAATCCTCTTCCAGATCAAGCAGCAAAATATAAAATATTGTGGTTCGGTAAGTGATAAAGAATTGTTCTACTGTTCCATGGCTGACACAGGAGCACTGCGCAAACAGGAAAATCATGTTTTAATTTTATTAGCAGTTAGAGGGTCAGATATTTAGAATTCAACAAAATGTACTACAGCACACCTGCCAAAGCACTTAAAAAAAATAAAAAAGATTCAAAGCAAGACATAAGCATGACCATACTTTAAGCATATCCTGGGAGAAAGATCATCATGGCATTGAACATGCACCAAATATTTAAGAATGAAATTAAATTGGTGGAGGTTAGTATCACTAACTAAAATTGTGATCTTTACCCTTCATGGTCATGAGTAAAACCACCATTATTTCCATTCTTACCTTAATGTCCCAGCATTAAGAGCGAGTACAGAACAGTCCCCAGGCTCAATGGAAGCAATACCTGGACGGACAAGTTTTCTGGATCACCTTTTACACTAAAGTCCCAGGTCTGACCTGGCTACATGCCCCGTTTCCACTGCACTTCGACCCGGGTTATTCCAGGGGCGGCCGCGTTCACACTGCACATCATCTCCAAGCGCCGAGAAATCCAGATCTCCCCATGCTGTAAACAGGACCCAAGTCCTCCGACCTGGGGCACCTGTTTACACTGCCCCTTTACCGCTCCCGGGTTGGATTGCTGGGTCACTGGACCTGGGTTATTGTTTTTGGAGCCATTTCTACTGAGGCCCGACCCGGGTTGACTCGGTAAAAACCTGGGTTTTTCACTCAATGGAAAAGATGTATAAAGCTCTCTTTTTTTTTTAGCAGCACCTCTTGAAATTCATGTACTTTCAATACTACAGGAACCTGCGACTGTCCCAACGGCTCGTGATATCTGGGTGGATGATGTGACCCTACCAAGAAGGGGACACTAATGATGTGTGAATTATCTGTAATTCGTCATCGCCTTAAAATAAAAGTTCTTTAAGCTTTCGAGCTGGAGTGTATGTTCCTTTACAGAACGATAGAGCGGAGTTTAAACAGCTTTCACTGTCATGTATATTGATTAATTATGTAAATAAAGTTCTAATTTATAAGGTTTCAATTAAAATTTGTAAACTTAATAACTTACTTCACCTGAGTGAAGATAGATGTGGCAAGGTCAGCCCTTTCCGTGAGCGAAACCACTCAGTCGCCCCTAGCGTGGCTGTTATCTTCGTCAACAAGGGGAGACATTTGGCGAAGCCTGGAGCTGTGGCATGAACCCTGGCTGAGCTTAAGATATTTATCTGACAGCCTCAGCTGACACTCCACAAACACATTTGCTCTCCGTGACCTCGTGAGCATTTGTGATTAATCAAAAATGTATCTTGAGAATGAACTACACGCTGGAATACAAAAAAAAAAAAATACTATGCTTTTGATCTTGCTTATCGACTGGCGAGAAAAGAAGTAAAAATAGTAAATAGTCAAATCAATGTATTTATACTTGTCAGCAGAAGCAACAACAATTCTCCTAAAGCAGCAGATATTGATCATGTAAATGTTTTGGCCTACTGGTCAAACAAAGGGCTTTAAAAACAAGTAAATAATGAGAAAGATGTAAAGGTCTTGCTCACATAAGAATATTGGATGATTTATCAGCATTTCTCACTTGAAAGTAAACAAGTTGAAAAGCCTTGTAACTTTGTTGTTCGAAAGGAAAGATTGTGCACTACACTAGGACATCATCACAGGAATAACTGTGCGTTATTCATTGGTCTTATTTTTACTTGCAGCCTATACTTCATCTTACGTTACACATTGAGGCATATTCCTATTTTGAGCGCCGGTAGGTTTTTTCCTCGCAACTCCAGAGCAAGTCTGATTTTTCTTAAAATCGTTTATTTTAGGAAAAATCAGCAGGACTAGCCCAGGGACCCCGGCGGCACCCATTCCTGAGGACTAATGAAGCAATTGGAAGTTTCTAATTAGCTTAATTAGTCCTTAATTACTCTGAAGTGCTGTCTTCTTCCTCCAGAGTCAGGACCCGGTCTCCTGCAGCGGCGGTGAGTAATGTCGGTGTTTGAGAGTGTGTATAAGTGAGTGAGTGACCCCCGATGTGTGTGACCCCCCCCACGTGTCCCCCCACCCCTGTAATGAGCGCTGGGAGAAATACATCTCTCAGCAGCTCTTGCTCCTCCCAGTCCCCCCTCCACCCCCCGCATCCCAGCAGCCTCTTCCCAAGATGGAGGGGAGGCACACTGGAGACCCCTGTGCGGGTAAGTGTACTTTTTTTAATTTACGATGTGCAGGGTTTTCAGAACTGAAAACCCGGCAACCACTTTTTTTTACCTCGCTAAACCTCACGCCCAATTGTATATGCCCCATTGTGATGCTTCAGCCTATTGATGCAAAAGTGCCAACAAGACATTTTACGTCTGATTAAGGGCGGACTGATCTCATGGATATCTGCAAACTACACATGTACTGTAGAAAGCAATCCCAGACTGCGCATGTATCACTTGTACGCATGCTGAGAATAGGCGATAAAGTGATCCATCTGTTGAGGGATCACTCCTCTTGGACAGCAACAATGCGACTGCATGGAAAAGATCAGCCTCGTGGGAGTGTGGTGGGCCTGCAGGCAGACTTGTTTGGAGCATGCGGACCGTTCTGATACTAATGATACAGCTGCAGAGGGAAAAACAGTGGGTGGCCCGGCCACCTGCAATGAAGACAAAAGGATATACTGTATAGATGGGCAGATAGCAACATTGGCATAAGGTGGCAAGCAGGCTGCCACTGAAGGATGGAAAAGCATCTAAATTAGAATCAGTCCCTTTATTAACATTTACACATGGTGCTAGTACACTGAGCTTTGTCATTGGTAGTAATTAGTGGTGGCATTTGAGAAGTATAATGTGAAAGAGAGGACAGTGAGTGGGGCATAAAAAAAAGTATTTGCTTGAGGCCCGCTCTAAACTGATGTCTCCATTATGTGGTTCCAGCACAAAGTATGTGGATCCCAGAGGAGGGGACATAATTGTGTAGACATAACTGACTGGCATCAGCTCATCCAATTAGCTGTATCCCAAGCACCTGAGACAGGTGATGCTCACTTTCATATGTCTCCAGCTGTATTGTCCTGGGTAAAACTTTGAGCTGGGTAGTAACGGGGGTGAGTAAGACTGTATGGGCTGAACAAAGGGACATTGGAAAATTGTTTTTGGGGAAATAATTGTTGGGAGGTCGGTGTTCCCTTCCAAACGTACATAATTAAGCTGTTTGCTACACAGTTTGATTAAATGAGCTTGTTCTAAAATAATAATAAAATATCAAAAAGATTGCAAAAAAAAACCAAGAAAAAAAAAACATGCTTATTGCATCTGAACTAAACAGGCTGGTATCTATTTGCCACCCCCTTACAAGAAACTTAAATGTTACCTGCCAGTTAAAACTACTGTACCACAAGTCAGGGCCTGACCTTGAATGCAGAGTAAAATAATATGTTTTTGTTATTCTCAGTTTTGTATTCCAGTTAAGGAGCATTGCAGCTGCTCACCATTGTCCTACCTCTGGTAACACCAAGTGATTAAGCATTGTAGCTGCTCACCATTGTCCTACCTCTGGTAACACCAAGTGATTAAGCATTGTAGCTGCTCACCATTGTCCTACCTCTGGTAACACCATGTGATTAAGCATTGTAGCTGTTCACCATTGTCCTACCTCTGGTAACACCATGTGATTAAGCATTGTAGCTGCTCACCATTGTCCTACCTCTGGTAACACCATGTGATTAAGCATTGTAGAAACCTGCTCACTGGCAGGTAAGTAGACATTTTTGCTTCATGTTCCCCTAAGAGGGGAACGTGTTAGGTAGAATGCATATTAGCAGGTTGTGCTTGCATCATGTGACCTGGGCTCTTCTAATACAACCCACCACATCTATACTAACTTCTTGTTTCATTTTCCCAAAAGAATCACTTAAAACACAGTTGAGGTTTGTCATGCAACAGTAACAAATTAAACCCTGTAGCGTTTTTACTAGCAAGCACAGCTGACAAATCTTAATGCAACAGTTGGACAGCATAATAGCACCTAGTGCAATTGCAGACTTCATTTGTTCACTTCCCTATGGATGAGTTGTCAAGAGATTTTAATAAAACATTATAAAGGCGATTTTAAAACTTAATGAAGGCACATAATCGGCTGAGGAGAAAAATCCCTTCCTTAATTTAAACGAGGCTCAGTACTAACGTATCCCACACACACTGTTTACAATCTATAATTTATGTCAGTCACTTAAAATCCACTATTCTCCATTATCCACTCGGCAAAATCATTAGCATATGTACCTCTGTATGTTAGTCTACTTTGCTACGAATTGCTTGAACTTAATTTAGGAATTTTCTTAATTTAAGCAAAACTGCTATACAATTATTTTAAAAGAATTATGTGTTTAACAAATGGACTATTTCAGGACACAAGCAGAATTATTGGTTTGATTATGTACAGAGCTGCTGCAGAACATTATAGATTATGCGCTACACTCCGCAGGGGAACGATCGCCACTGCCCACGATCGCCACTGCCCTCCTCCAAATTTTGCAACAGGGTCCAGGGAAGCGTTTTCTACCCAAGTAAATAAAAATGCACAGGGACTTTTTTTGAGGCTAAAGTATGGTGTGAGAGAGCAAACTGCTGCTTCAGGAACTGGAAGAGTTAAACTGCGTTGAAAGTGGAATTAATTAGAAAGCTGGCCCCGGCAGCTAACGCCATCTTTACCCATTGTAGTCTATGGGCTAGACTCCGCAGATATGTTTGGGAGAGGGGTCCTCAGTTTTCATATGCATCTCAAGCAACAGCACATAGGTGTATCTCAAGTATGGTATAGAGCAGCCAAACATTGCGGAGCTCTGCCAGATAGCCTCATATGAAGATGAGCTCAATTTTCAAATCAGTTTGTGTAGGGCTGATGCTAGGGGGTATTGGACACCTTTAGCCCAAGCCACCAATCCCCCCCCCCCCACCACGCCATCTGAGTTGGTGGTGGTGTTACCATGACATGGAATGGCATGATCACCGCCTAATTTTTTTCTCATCCTGTTAGCCCCAAAATTCAACATTCCCTAGTGTTCATTGTGCAACATGACAAAGGTCATAACTTCCTTCTGTCCCTGCCGTCAGGACAGTTGACATGTATGATATGTATGTATATATATTGCCGCTATATCCTTTACCGCCACTCTGACCTGCAATTCACCCTCCCCATAATGTATTCCTCTCATAATCCTCTGCCCCCAAATACATTTCTCCACCACAGCCCTCACATGCATCCCTTGTTTCTCCCTCCCCTGTAATAGATATCTCCTCTATAGTCATCTCAACATGATGTAAAGCTCTATGATCGTCTGCATTCAGTATCAGGCTTGGAACAGAGCCCAGCCCCTGCCCACCTTCTACTAGGCAAGGAATGGCCGTAAAGAGGAGGGAAAGGCCGGCCACAAATGTTTTACATGTTTAAAAACCTTCCTCTACCCCAATATCAACCAGAGAGGAAGGGGTGTGTATTTAATTTGAATATCCAAGTAAACACTAGTTTCCACATGTGCAAAGTAATAAGCCTATTCATCATTATTAGGGGCCCAATAATTGTATCCGAAGCAGATTAGTATACTCATACTTGTCAACTCTCTCTGATTGTCAGGGAGACTCCCTAAAATAGTAGCAAACTCCCTAAAGAGTCTAGCAATCTCCTTAATAGCACCTTACCCTCATTATGTAGCTGTTATATACTTAAAATCAGTGATATATATATTCAAACTGTATAATCACTGCCATTTCCCTGCATTGGTTATAAGGCTACATACATTTCCATATAAAAGGTTTGGCCACTTATCTGGAACCACTTGTAAAAAACAATACATGAGCAAGCCCTGAAAAATATGAGATATGGTAAGAACTTACCCTTGTTATCTCTATTTCTACGAAGTCCATAGGGTTCCACAGGATACCTTGGGGTATAGGTGATGACGTCAGGTATCGGGCACCATAGAGTTAAGTTTTCAGCCTCCCAGGATGCACTAGGGTCCCCCTCCTATACCCCGCCCTCGAGCCCAGGCATCTCAGTTTCGTACCAAGCCATAGGCGGGAGGAGGAGAAGGAAGAGAGAGAAAAAATATCTGGACACACACAAGAATCACATTCTCACCAGAGGGAGACGGAAAAAACGGTGACCATAGCAAAGCCCATCTGCAGCACAGGTGCGACAGGGCGGGAGTCCTGTGGAACCCTATGGACTTCGTAGAAATAGAGATAACAAGGGTAAGTTCTTACCATATCTCATATTTTCTACTTCTGGGTCCATAGGGTATCCACAGGATACCTTGGGGATGTCCCAAAGCAGTATCCTAAGGGTGGGGACGCTCCTGTGCTGAAAGGAGAATCCACTGCCCGAAGGAAGCATCCTGAGAGGTAAAGGTGTCAAACGCGTAATACCTCACAAAGGTATGGACAGAGGACCACGTGGCCGCCTTGCAGATCTGGACTGCAGAGGCACCACGTCGAGCTGCCCACGAAGGACCCACAGACCTAGTGGAATGAGCCTTCACAGAAGGAGGAACCGGCAGGCCTTCATGAAGATAAGCTTCTGAAATCGCCATATGGATCCAGGCTGCCAAAGTTTGCTTTGAAGCAGGCCAACCCTTTTTACGGAAGCCATAGAGGACAAACAAGGCGTCCAACTTCCTAAACGAAGAAGTGCGGTCAACACAAGTCCTTAAGGCCCACACAACATCCAAAGTGGCCTCACCCACTGAAAGTCCAGGTGAGTTAAAAGCCGGTACAACTATTTCCTTGTTAACATGAAACTGGGTAACAACTTTGGGAAGAAATTCTGGACGAGTGCGTAGCACTGCCCTGTTCCCATGAAAAATCAAGAAAGGGGGTCTAAAAGAGAGAGCCCCTAAATCAGAAACACGTCTGGGCGAAGCTATGGCCAAAAGGAAAACAGTCTTAGCTGTTAGCCATTTAAGATCCACTGAGCCCAGTGGTTCAAACGGCGGTCCCTGGAGAGCCCTCAGGACCACAGCCAAGTCCCAAGGCGCCACAGGTGGAACAAAAGGCGGCAGAATTCGCAGAACACCTTGCATAAAGGTGCGCACATCAGGGATTGTAGCAATCCTACGATGAAACCAGACCGACAGGGCAGAAACCTGCACCTTCAAAGAAGCAAGGCGAAGCCCATGGTCTAGTCCCGCTTGTAGGAAGGCTAGCACTCTAGACAGACGAAACTCCCGCGGTGCATAACCTCTCGGTCGACACCACTGGAAGAACGTATGCCACACGCGACGGTATATTCTCGCGGAAGACGGTTTCCGAGCTCTTAGCATGGTTCGCACCACAGAGCTGGAAAACCCCCTGGACCTCAACATGTCCGTCTCAACAGCCACGCCATCAAAGACAGCCGAATCAGGTCTGGGTGAAGACAAGGACCCTGTGACAGAAGGTCCGGTCGTAGCGGTAACCGCAGAGGACTGTCCACGGACAGATCCTGCAGGTCTGAGAACCAGTGCCGTCTGGGCCATGCGGGAGCTATCAACAGGAGAGTCCTGCCTTCCTGTTTGAATTTCCGGATCACTCGCGGAAGAAGGGAAACCGGAGGAAACAGATAAGCGAACCGGAACGTCCACCGGATGGACAGAGCATCCACCAGAGACGCCTTTTCGTCTCTTGTGCGAGACCCGTACACCGGCAACTTGTTGTTGTGCCGGGACGCCCTGAGGTCGATCTCTGGAAGACCACACCTGTCCACCAGTAGTTGAAACACGTCCGGGTGCAGAGACCATTCTTCCCGATGAACGTCCTGGCGACTGAGAAAGTCCACCTCCCAGTTTAGTACTCCCGGGATAAAGACTGCTGATATGGCCGGAAGATTGCGCTCCGCCCATGCCAGGATTCGGGACACCTCTACGAGAGCCGCCCGACTTCGGGTTCCTCCTTGCCGATTTATGTAGGCCACGGTGGTAGCGTTGTCCAACTGGACCTGCACTGGGTGACCTTGGAGAACCCGGTGCGCCTGCTGGAGAGCATTGAAAACCGCTCGGAGTTACAAGATGTTTATTGGAAGCTCTGTTTCTGCCGTAGTCCACCTGCCCTGGAACAAGTGTGGACCCGAGACTGCTCCCCAGCCCCGAAGACTGACGTACGTTGTTAACAGGACCCAATTCGCCACCCAGAACGGACGACCCTTGTTGAGATGGGTCGTCTGCAACCACCAGGCAAGAGACAGGCGAACCTCCGGAGTGAGCACCATCGTCTGGGACTTTAGACTCTGAGGCAGTGCATTCCATTTGGACAGGATCAGGTGCTGCAGAGGTCTGGAGTGAAAGTGGGCATATTCCACCATGTCGAAAACCGACACCATGGAACCCAGTAACCTCATCGCCGAGTGTAGAGACACCTGGCGGCTCTGCAGACAACTGCGCACCCGCAACTGCAAGGCAGAGATCTTTTCCCCCGTCACAAAGATCCTTTGCTGTCCGGAGTCCAATAAGGCTCCGAGGTGCAGAATCCACTGAGACGGGATCAGGGTGGACTTCTGCCAGTTTATTAACCAGCTGTGCCGTTGCAGTACCGCAATGGTCAGGTCCAAGTAGCGTAGAAGGAGCTCCGGAGATCCTGCCACTAAGAGAAGGTCATCCAAGTACGGCAACATACGGACTCCCTGCAGCCGCAGGGAAGCCGCCATGACCGCCATCACCTTGGTGAAAACACGTGCTGCTGTCGCCAGGCCAAAAGGTAACGCCCGGAACTGAATGTAGTCCCCAGGTTCCAGCGCCAGAATGATGGACCGTAGGGTCTCCATCCGAAACTTCGGCACCCGCAAAGTCTTGTTGAGAGCTTTGAGGTTGAGTATCGGACGAAACGACCCATTGGGTTTCTGCACCAAAAAGAGATTGGAATAGAAACCCTGGCCTTTCTGGGAGAATGGAACAGGCACTATAACTCCAGCTTGGAGAATAGTGTGTGTTCCGGTCTGATGGCAGACCCGTGGTGAAGAACCGAGACGGGGGTCTGTGCCGGAAGGAGAGGGCATACCCGTGTGAGACCACCTCGAGAACCCAAATGTCTGTCGTGGTGACCGACCAACACCGGGCGAACTGCAGCAGGCGGCCTCCCACCTTGGGATCCCCCACAGGGAGGCCCGGACCGTCAGGCCGCAGGCTTGTCATCTGGCTTAGGGGCCGGACGTCTGGTACTCCAGGCCTGCTTCCGGGGCTTGGCCGATTTTTTGGGGCCAGCCTGTCGGGGAAAGGACTATGCTTTAGGCCTACCCTGGGCCCTATAAGGCCGAAAGGACGACGTACCTGAACCGGAAGGAACTGCAGCAGACGGGAGACATGCCGATTTGGCTGCCGCCAGCGTGGCTACAATTTTGTCCAGGTGTGGACCAAAGAGAACTTCTCCGTTAAAAGGCAACGCTTCCAAACCCTCTTTGGAATCAGCGTCCGCCTTCCAAGATCGCAACCACAATGTGCGACGAGCAGCTACAGCTGCCGAAGAAATTCGAGACGCCAGGGTACTAATATCCAAAGCCGCTTCGTTGATATAAGTGGCCAAATCCCGGAGATTGCCGATCAACTCCGTCTGTTCAGCCGAACAGTCGGATTCGAAGGACGCCTCCAACGTATCCGCCCAGCGCTCCATAGCTCTGGCAACCCAGCAATTGGCCATAGCTGGCCGCGCTGCCCCCCCCCCGCAAGGGAATAATCGGACTTTAGGCAGCTCTCCACCTTGCGGTCCGTAGCATCCTTAAGGGAGGACATGGATGGCATGGGTAAAGTGGCACTCCGGACGAGGCGTGTCACATGAGAATCCACCTGTGGAGGGGATTCCCACTTAGAAAAATAATTATCCGTGAACGGATAAGCCACCGCCAAATGCCTCTGTGGCTGGTGTCGTTTGCCAGGCTGTTTCCACGCCTCCTCTAAATGGGCCACCAACTGACCCAAAAGAGGAAAGACTGTGGCGTCACCCTTAACATCCTTAAAAAAGGCATATTTGGATTTAGACGCCGGAGGAACTTCGTCCTCAATTACCAAAGCGGTGCGGACTGCCCGAGTAAGTCCAGGAATATATACCTTGGACCTAGCGTCCGCCTCCTTAGTACGGAGAGGTTCCTGGTCGGAAAGATCCAGAATCTCCCCATCAGACGTCACTTCGTCATCCTCATAAGGAGCAGACAGAGACGCCACTGGCCTCTTATGTGGCCGCAACACAGACTCCCCTTGTAACACATCTGACAAGTGCTGTACAGAACTAGTCAGGGAATTAACCCACGCTGGCTCCTGAGAGACTGGGAGAGGGGAAATAGGGAGACTGCGGGGTACCATCAATTGCCTCGGGAAACCCTGCATGGGTGATGACACCACTGATTGCTGGGACAATCCCATCTGTGAGAACGCGGGTTGCGGAGCTAACTGGCCCACCAAGGTTGTAAGCGCCTGAGCGAAACAAGCCCAGGGCGGCTCCTGTACCGGTGCTGTGACCGTAATTGGCCGCGCCAATAAAAAACACTGCCGGCATAAACCCTCCGCGCTCCGCTCCCCCTCCGCTATAGGTACTTTACACGTAGTACACTGAAGCCGGAGAGGAAAGTCACTTTCAGACATGATGGTGGAAAGTATGTGACCCCTCTTCACCAATACTTTTAGTATAGTGAGAGACCACCCTGCAGCACCA
The DNA here is from genome assembly GCA_031769625.1 of Taudactylus pleione. Classification (NCBI taxonomy): domain Eukaryota; kingdom Metazoa; phylum Chordata; class Amphibia; order Anura; family Myobatrachidae; genus Taudactylus; species Taudactylus pleione. The sequence goes on along the minus strand of JAUIMM010000368.1, from coordinate 8,633,200 downwards.
CACCGCAAGGGCTTTAGCAGAAAGAGCAGGGACAGTAATAAGGCTGACAGTTAGAAAGTAAAAAGTACAGGCAGCAGCACTAGCAGTCACATACAATGCAAAGAAAATCAATTCCTGCACTAACAGCGCTGATAAATCAACTACACAGACACAAAGTCTGGTAGGACACAGCGATACATACACAGACCTGACCACAGCGGAGGAGAGGTATGTGGGGGGACCCAGACCACAATGCCTCCGTCCAGACTCCAGCAGCGTTCACCATGCGTTCTAGAAGATGGCCACCGAGGAGCATAGAGGAGGCTGGCCTGGGGGAGGAGCGCTGCCACAGGGTCAGTCGGCGTGTGCAGAGAGGGCTGTGTGCAGTGGGGGAGGCGCCGGCTGTGAGACAGGGAGGGCGCGCTCCCCTGGCATGCATTTAACACCTGGGACGCTGCAGCGCTACCGCTCTGCCGCGGTCCTGCTGTCCCAGGGGGTAGTGGATGTATCAGTGGGGACCCACCACGGGACCCCGCTGCTTACCTGCTATCCCCCTTAAATCCGGCCATGGTCCTAAACATCTGGGGTCACTGCTAGCTGTGACCCCAGATGCCTACCAGCATCCCCGGCGTTCTGGTACCGGCGGGGGTGTAGGGAAGACAGCATGGACGTCAGGACTGACTGTCCATGCTGTACTTCCAGATGTGCAGCCACAGCTGCATTGAGGAAAACTTCAGGGGCTCTTCATGGCCCCCCTCTAACAGGTGCATCCGACTCCGGCCGGGCACCAAACTAAACTGAGATGCCTTGGCTCGGGGGCGGGGTATAGGAGGGGGACCCTAGTGCATCCTGGGAGGCTGAAAACTTAACTCTATGGTGCCCGATGCCTGACGTCATCACCTATACCCCAAGGTATCCTGTGGATACCCTATGGACCCTGAAGTAGAAAGTTTCAGTTTGTTTTCATCAACAAATAGATCTTACCAACTGCTTTGGGGCTCATTTACATTTGGATGTAAGTGAATTTTATAACACGCCTCTCAGATGTAGCAATACACGTCCATGTTACCGCCGCGCTCATAGGTGTCGCTTTCACAATAACCCTGAAATACTTTTTCAAAAGTAGGGAAGTATGTTAGTACATTTTCAAGATGTTAGAAATCTCTCTTTCACAACCAGTCAACTAACAAAACAGCAAACTGCGAGTGGAGATCTTTAATGTCATGACGAACAAACCTTCATGGTATGTTTTCTGCTCATAAAGAGGATTCACTAATTAGAGCATAAAAACTCACACAGACATAATAATAATCTGTTTAACACTTCCCACCAAGCAAACAGCAGTGCTGGCTGTACACTCTCCCTACATCACTAGCTCACACCCGGCTGATACACTTTTCAGGAGCTGTTATATGTATAAAAGCTGCATTTTATTTTTAATCTGATCTTTTCAGTGATCTGTTTATAGCATATCTGTAGTCAACTCTGAGCATAAATTATCCTAATGTAAAAGGGATACAGAACGTGTATAGAAAGCCATACTTAGAGGTGCTCATTACCCTATCCATGTACATCAGCCCCCTGCTCTGGGAGTTAAAGAAGAACTCTAGGCACACATGAGATATAACCTTACACTAACAGCTATCAGAACAACGGAAGACAGATGTCTGGGACTCCGCCATTCATTATGAGACGCGTATATACCAGAGATGCAGCAAGGGTAATAGTGTTGAATTTTAGGACTGTCTGTACTCTCCTGTGGAGAATAAGGATGGTCTGGTGTGGAGTATATGTCAAGAAATGTAGAGAACAGTGAAATAATCAGTTTGGTATTCTTGATGAATTTAGGCACCACAGTCCTGATTCTGTAAGGCTATAAGGTCAGCTAGGAATGTTAGGAGATGTCCTCCGCTCATCGCTGTTCTACACAGCAGAACATTGCTATATGCAGTAGTCTGAGCAGGTGCCACATGCACTGACGCTGGTGTGTGTGGCAGTGCTGGCTATGGTCACCATGAAGTGGGCACGCATCTGCCCTAATTCCAAACATTGGAATATTGGTCGTCATGGGATGCTGATGTCAGCAAGATAGGGCTTGACAAAACAAGCACTACAGATGTGTCCTCCTACATCTAACCTCAATACACCACGCAGCGCGATATGCCTGGCGTGAGTGAGCCGTCAGGTCCCGGGCAACTCTGCTTCTGTCTGGCGTCTTTTTTAGTCAAATATGCATCTAAGTAGCAATGTGATGTGACTATGACGCGCCAGGAGACTGTTCTGATTAATTTGATATGTGACCCTTGTATATCTGTGTGCGACAAAGACTGTAAATGGAACTTGGTGCGGAAAAAGCTAAGGCCGCTGCATTGTAGCACTTCACATGTATTTAGAGACTCAGTCACACACAGATATACAAGGGTCACATATCAAAATGATCAGCACAGTCTCCTGCACCTGTCCTAATCACATCACATTCAGCTAAAAAGAGGCAAAATAGACACCAGGTGCTCTCAGTGTCTTCCAGGACCAGGCGCACCAAGAGGGGCTGTTTCACGTGACTGCAGCAAAGACAAGTGAGGACACATCTGTAGGGAAAGGGATGTTTTCATTGTCTTAGGATAAATTTGCTTGTTTACTTATTAACTTCACAGAGAATGTTTAAATCTCTCACATTGCTCTCTGCCCAAAGCCAGCTAACCCAATAGTGTATCTTTTGGACTATGAAAAGAAACCAGACCAAAGGAAGAAACCCAGCCACACACTGGGAGAATATACAACTCACACAGATAGTGCCCAGGATGGAAATTAACTCATGGCCCCAGAACTGGGAGGCAGCAATGCTAACCACTTCGCACCTCATTCAGAGTCGGATAGAATTTGTGTCTAATCACAAATGTAAGATTCGTCCAGAAGAGAAGATACAAAGTCTGCAAAGGCATATAACATGCCTCCCTCCTCCATCAGAGCTGTATTATTCATAAGGCTGACTAGGCTGAAGCCTTGGGGCACTGCAGGGAGTAGTTGCAAGGCAGACTCATAGCCAGCTGAGGTTTACTTTGAGACTAGGGGGGGGCAGTAGACCAATAGCACATCGTCAGGGTTGTTACACGTCCATGAGAGAGCACATGCCGCCCCATCACAGCTGCTGTCACCGCTGCTAATTGGAGGAAGATCTCTCTCTTTCTGACCTCAGCACACGCAAGGACAGCATATTACGTAGGACTTGTGGGGATTCTGGCCACCCACTAGAGAACCACCACCAAATGCAAGGATACCCCAGAATAGGGAAGGAGCCAAAAGGATTGAAGCTCCGGAGAGAACACGCTAGGATGGATGCTGCAGCCTATTGGTAAGTGCATAGTGTGGGACGCTGCTATGACACACACAAGGACATCCAAAACCCTGACAGCTGGCAGCTATAATGGAGTGAAAGACTGAAGTGCTGGAAGAGGCCCAAAATACCTGAAAACCTAGGGGCGCGGCCATGGGTTAATACGGCCCTGCTCCCCATGTCAGTAACAGGGGATGCATCAGGAAAATGACAGGAGGTGTGGCTTCACTGTGAGCACAAAAGAAGCACAGTATTCAACTCATATACATTACAGTTAATTAACAAAAAGTGTAGATAATAGGTAGAAAAGCTCACAGGCAGCCTTTTTGGTTGTCCGAAAAGCTTGTCCTGTACTCCACTGCACATGCCCCATCTCTTTACAGTTGACTATATACATTATTGAATATATAATTCTATAAATATAATAGCTATTCATTTTTGTTGATATATCACTTTTTTCTAGAGTGATTTTTTATTTTGGCGCTGTAATCATTCATTGTCCATTCATACAAAATGCAAAGTGAATGAACAGAAGAGAAATCTAAATCAAATCAAAATTTGGTGTGACTACCTTTTGCTTTCAAAACAGCATCAATTCTTCTAGGTACACTTGCACAAAGTCAGGGATTTTGTAGGATTATAGTCAGGTGTAGTATGGTTAACCAATAATACCAAACAGGTGATAATGATCATCATTTTCATATGTAGGTTGAAACACATTAACTCAAACAGAAAAAGCTGTGTAGGAGGCTTGAAATTGTGTGTGGAAAAGCCAAACTCTGCTACAAAGGTGATGTTGCGGAACACCGTTTCATGTCACAGGTCATACACCATGGCAAGACTGAGCACAGCAACAAGACATAAGGTAATTATACCGCATCAGCAAGGTCTTTCCCAGGCAAAGATTTCAAAGCAAATTGGGGTGTGTCAAGATGCGCTGATCAAGCTCTTTTGAAAAAACACAAAGAAATTGGCAACATTGAGGACCGTAGACGCAGTGGTCGGCCAAGGAAACTTATGAAAGACACATCATGCTTACTTCCCTTCGAAATCGGAAGATGTCCAACAGTGCCATCAGCTCAGAACTGTCAGAAACCAGTGGGACCCAGGTACACCCATTTATTGTTTGGAGAAGTGTGGCCAGAACTGGACTTCATGGATATTACGGCCAAAAAGTCATTCCCTCAATGTGAAAACAAGGCCAAGCAACTCAACTATATATAACTGGGGTGCAGTAAAATGGCAGCAGGTGGTCCGGACTGATTAGTGAAAATTTTAAATATTTGGCTGTAACAGAAGGCAGTTTGTTCACTGAAGGGTTGCAGTGTCTGCGGACAACAGTGAAGCATGGTGAAGCATGGTGGAGGTACCTTGCAAGTTTGGGGCTGCATTTCAGCAAATGGAGTTGGGGATTTGGTCAGGATTAATATTGCCCTTAAAGCTGAGAAATACAGGCAGATACTTATGCATCATGCAATACCATCAGGGAGGCATCTGACTGGCTCCAAACTGTTTCTGCAGCAGGTCAACGACCCCAAACATACAGCCAATGTCATCAAGAACTATCTTCAGCATAAAGAAAAACAAAGAGTCCTGGAAGTGATGATATGGCCCCCACAGAGCCCTGATCTCAACATCATGTTAGGCCAAATGTAATATTGTGAGAGTTTATAAAATGTGAGAGTTCAGTAGTAAACTCTCACATTGGTCACGTTTTATCTTGAAAACAGGAAAACATCTGGATGAGATTTTAAATCATGAGACTTTTTTGAGTCTGAAAAACATGCGAGTTTGTTCTGTTGCTTTGTTCTCCGACTCTATCACATTGGCCAAGTTTAAAAAGTGTGAAAAACTCTCATATTTTTTAAACTCTCACCCTATTGCATTTGGCCCGTCATGTCTGTCTGGGATTACATGAAGAGACAGAAGGATTTGAGCAAACCTACATCTACAGAACATCTGTGGTTACTTCTAGAAGATGTTTGGAACAACCTCTCTGCCGAGTTCCTTCAAAAACTGTGTGCAAGTGTACCTAGAAGGGGTTGGGTACGAGATGCCGGCACTCGGGTCCCGGCGGTCAGAATTCAGACGTTGGCATCCCGACCAAGTTAAAATGCTGATGCCCCCAGGTAAGTAAGCATAACCTAACCCCTAACCCTCCCTGTCCACAGCCTAAACCTAACCTCCCCCCTAGTGCCTAAACTTAACCCTCCCTCCCCGCAGCCTAACCCTAACCTTCCCCGTAACACCAGTACTTACCTTTGTGATCCCGGTGGTCATTAAGCCAATGGCGGCATTCTGACTGCCGGAATCCCAGTGGTCTACATTCTGACTGCATCCCCCTAGAAGACCGGATGATGTTTTGAAGGCAAGGGGGGGGTTACACCAAATATTGCTTTGATTTAGAATTATATTCTGTTCATTCACTTTGCATTTTGTAAATAGATAAAAAAGCATTCTAACTTTGCAGCATTTTTTCCATACCTGCCTAAACCTTTGCACAGTACTAGATAGATAGATAGATAGATAGATAGATAGATAGATAGATAGATAGATAGATAGATAAATAGATATGTACACTATGGGGGAAATTCAATTAGCCGTGGTAATTTATATATAGTGTACATATAAGTATATACACAATATATATATGCATTTTGACAAAGCCGTGTAATTATACTGCAAAGAACACTGGCAGTGTAATTACCGAATGAGGGAAGGTGAGTGGGTGGAGTTTCAGCCGGCTACAGAGACTGATTGAACGAGAGCCATCAGTCCCTGTAGTTTCCGGCAGAAATAAGGATTTTCCCTCTATAACGACATTCTCAGATGGCGTTATATATAAGGTAAGGCTTTAAGGATTTTTGTTTCCTGCTACCTGAATAGCAGAAAACATTAACCTCTGTAGAGCGCAATGGTTTGTTCTCTACAGTGTGATGTTGTAGGAGTGGAGCATTAATGGAGACAGTAATAGCGTTATATTCTCTGTTAACCCATTCCTGCATAGCTGGGATACTTAAATCATGCAGAAACGTAAGTGAAAATATGCTTCCTGAGTAGACCCCTTTGCCCATTAAGGGCATTCTGAGATGCGGCTATAACAGAACAGGTATTGTGGCACAAGACCAGACGCAATACTTAGAAATATGGTTCCTCATGCAATCGTACGGTTGGCTAGGCTATTGCTGACAGGTCACCCCTTTTATGCATTTGGGTGAAGTAAAAATAAGCCAGGAGCATTACCCTTTTATAAACATACCACGGTTTCCTATTAAACTTTAATATGAACAGACTCTGGAGCTTGTGTCTTCTATCTCTTTTACCCCTTTTACACCGGAGCTAAAACCGGGGTTTTTGAAGGGTTAACCCGGGCAGCTCCCTGCTGTAAAAGGGGAGAGAGTTGGATCGCTGGGTCGAGTGACCCGGCAATCCAACCCAGGTAACTAGCAGTGTTTAACACGGGCATAGCCCGTGAAACCCTGCTGTGAGAACAGCGCACTCCGGGTCACGATGACCTGGAGTGCGCTGCTAGCCGGCCGATTGGTCCGACTTCAGTGGCGCTTGGAGATGACGTCATCTCCAAGCGACCACTTTCACTCCGCAAAAGCTGGGTCTATGTAGACCCGACTGCGGTGTGAGCGGCGCTGACTTGGGAATATCCCGAGTCGCCAAAATTCCGGGTCTGATCCGGATAGGAACTTTGTTCCGGAATTTAGGTTGAAAAGGGGTATTTGCTACCTTTCCGGTACTGGTCACATTACAGTGATGTCATACCGCACCCTCAATTACATCACATAAATCCCTTGCTACAAACCCATGCCCAGAAATCTAGTCACACGTCAATAAGGCTAGTAAGTGATATAACAATAATATTTTTATACCTTCATCCCATAAGAGAAATACACATGGGAAAATAATAGGACTAGAATTCCTTTAATTCTGTATCCATTTTTTGCTTGCTCACCATATTCACTAAAGATGACTTGCATAGTCCTGCAAAATCCACAGCTGTATGTTTTGACATCAGTAGTGAAAATGAGCAGAAAATCTAACTGTTCTATATCAAGAAGTATTTTTACTACTGCTAATGTCTCTTAAATACCTTGTTCCACAGATGAGTGGCCTGGCACCTGCTGCATGAGAAATAGCCAATTACTACTCAGTGTCTCTAATTTTCTGATTCAATTAGCATGCTTCAGAGCTTTCCAGTTTAATTGCAAACTACTTCACAGTTAGCTCTCTGATTAATCATTGCCCATCTGCAAGCCATCGGAAAACTTGGTGGAACAAATTTGTGTACTTTGGAATGCTGGGAGATTAGCAAATCAAACTTGTTTTGGTACATAAAGCCTTAATTTTGTTTGCCCTTTTCAGCTGCACTTGTAAGAATCTCTGTACTGATTAAACAGGAAATCCGGACAATAATATGCTACATTATGCATATAATTACTGTGAATACAGCCGAGACTACAGAAACATCACTGGTTCTGTGCAGCAACATACATGGAGTAGGGGTCGTGAAAACACATCTGGAATCGATATTGCAATATTATGACAACACAATGTGCCCAAAGCAGAGGTGTGTCTTACCATGATGTCACTTGTTCCCTTGTCGCCCTATAACTGCACATAAAATGCTAACTACAACAGGCAACCCTCACCAACAAGTGAATCTATGAAGGATCGACTTACTAAAGTGATCTTGAAAATCGCCCAAATATGTCACTAGCATCAGTCACCTGTGGTAAGTTCAAACCCAGTGGAATGAAGACAGAAAATAATGTTATGTGTGTACAAGTATTGCAATTAAGGGACCTGTCAAAATTAATGGTAGAAGTTCTGAGATGTTCTTTGAAACATCACTGGCGGATGTGCTTTAAAAATATTTGGGACAATTGTTGACACCAAAAGAGATTTGGGACAAACAATTCTGATCTTTCTTTTGTAACTAATTTTAATCTATATTTAAAAGATCCTTTTGGTAGATCACTCCTGGGTTTTGGGATATTATAGTATTTTTAATCTGTTAATTTTGAGAATATATTTTAGATTTCAAGAACAAAATGGCTGACGAACAGCGGAAAACCCACCATTATAGCACAAGTCCTGTAATGTGTTTTGCCAATACACTTGCTAAATTACCACCAAAGCACAAAAGAGTACAGGACAAGAAGAAGCAGAGGTTAGTGGAGGAGGAGTTGGATGAAGTCAGCTCGTTAAACATATGTAATAGTTGCAACACCTAATTTTGTAGAGCAGATTATTGCAGCTAAACGCTTTTTTATTCCACAAAAACATTAATTTTTGCCAGTTGGGTATTTAGTGCGTTTTGTCTGCGACCTGCACTCGTTCATGCCTGTAGTAATGAAAGTCCTATGTTAAGGTTAGGTCAAGGGTAAAAAAAATAACATAGCATGTGTAATTAAAATATCTAAATATATTAATTACAACATGTATAAGTTAAAGCGAATATATCCAATGACAATATTCTCATTATATTTGTTACTTCTACTCTCCTGGATAGCAGTACAATCATAATACATTGTAACAGGAAAGTGCAAGGTTAAGGACTACTTCCACCTGAAGCAATGTTGATTAGGTTAACAAATAAATAATTATTTACTTACTGTATTCAAATTTGGCTGATAGATAACCACATTTCTAAAATATATATTCCACAGTGAGACCGGTCTATAATACAAACCCTCAGTCATTATCTATTTATGTATTCCAAAATATTATAGAACAATTTCACAGTGTGCGATTTTATATAACAAAGAACAGAACAATAAAACACTACATTGTGCAATGTATTTTCCATACCTCCATTAAATTAAGCTGATTATTACTAATGAAAAGAGGGAAAACATAAAATCCATCAACTCCTTAAATCTTGAAACTCAAAGTCAATGGTGAATAATTTATATTTGCATCCTTTGCTTAAAATTGTATGTGACTACAGTGCAAACCATACAATACTCACAGAGGGGCACATTCATTATTAATGGAGATTGGTCCACACAATTTAAGGATCTGACTCGCCTTGAGTTGCGGTGGCATATACAAATCTACCTGAGAAATTTAGCATTGCCCTGGTGCGGGGGACAACTGCTCCGGAAAGCAGCCAACTGTCTTGCCCTAGAACTACTACTATCACCACTAATTAGTAGCAGCAAGTGTTTACACTGCTAGGTTCCCCCAAGGAGTGTTACTGCACATGTGTGAACTGAGTTCATGCATTGCACTGCGAGGTTCGGGGAGACAGAGAGATCTGAAAGGAAGGAGACAGCACATCCTGACTGTGCTGTATGCATGTAATATCCGTGACGTCTACTGTGTACCAGAAATGATCAACGGGAATGTGGAAACTAAGTTAACCTTAAATCTTGAGGCTAAATCTCGCCACTAGCCGGACCTGACTATTATATTTGGCTTTAAGCGTTCATTAATTTAATCTCCTTAGATGCCTATTAAACTGTGTAAGAGATATAATTATTAGATACCATCACTCACATTTATGTTTTCCTCTTGTCACTTATAGATCATGACTGTGCTGAATGAAACAGAGACTTACAGCAACACTTTACACACACTACCAATAACAATCCTTAAAAAAAGAACATTAGTGGCTAGAACACAGTTGGAAACAAAATACATTTATTTGCATTTTTTTACCATTGATCAACACAAAATGACAAATAAAATGACAAATAAAACACATATTTGAGAACACACTATTCACCCCCTTGTTTAATTCTTGGGGCTCTATTTCTTATTATATGCTGCAACCGGCAGTGTCGCAGCAATACATTCTCAGGTACTGCCGGTATTTATTAATACTCATCTGTCCAATGAGGTGTGGCGCTGTCTCCCTCCTCGGCAGTGTCCTCTTGTGCACAGGTTCTCAAACTCGGTCATCAGGACCCCAAACAGTGCATGTTTTCCAGGTCTCCTCACAAAACCACAGGTGAAATAATTAACTCCACCTGTGGATCTTTTAAAATGTATCAGTAAGTAATGAATACACCTGTGCACCTGCTGGGTGACCAGGAAAATGTGACCTGTGTGGGGTCCTGAGGACCGAGCTTGAGAACCACTGCTCTTGTGGGTGGCTGGCAGTCTAACACTGCTGCTGAAGGGTCAATGTTAGAATTACATGTGCATCGCTATTTGACCTGGTGAGGCTGCCATAGGTAAGATATAGGTTATCTATGGTGTCACCTGGTGGCAAAAACCTAGCTTAATAAAGTTGATATCCTCTTAAATGCTATGGGGACAGCAGAAATGTGTGGATAGCAGGGTAAGGCCACAGAAATAGGTTTCTCTGACATTAACCCAATGTGGTAAATTACCCTTTGTGGTAAATTACCCTTTTTATGAGAATTTTTACAAGAAATTCGGCTATTTTGTGCTTGGCAAATAGGGCTCTTGGTACCTTTAGCTGCAATTACAACTATGAGCTTATTCTGGTAAGTCTTTACCAGCTTTGCACATATAGGGGCCCAGTCGTTTCGCTTCACTAGCCTGGCTGCATGAATTTCATGGCCATCCTGAGTAACCTGAGGGATACTTAGATCGCCGATGATCACGCAAATGATCCGACGGCTGCATCAGCGAACGCATCAGTGAATCACAGAAGCCGACAGGAGGAAGCTATTTTACACAAGACACCTCCTGCTGCATTAGAGATTACAATTGATAAAAGGGTGATACGGCTTTACGTTCTGCAATGTCTGGGGAGAATATATCACATATTTAGGAAATATACAGACATAAAAGCTATATGTAACGGGGGCCACCAGGGTCTTGCGGTGAAGTCGGTGCTGCATATTGCTTTAAATTTAGCGGCAAACTTGCCAAAATCACGCCAGTTCCCTAACCTCAGAACCTATTACTAACCCCCATAGAGGTCTGGTGCACACAGAGCCGTAACAAAGGCTCTAAGCGCTCTGTGCCATCCCCCGCCCCCTTTGCACATGGTGTTGTGCATAGGGAGGCGGGGCTGCCGTCACCCGAAACTGCAGCAGTGCCCGGAGTGTCTTGAAGGAGCTCCGGGCAGCTGTAATCCATCCAAAAATTATCTATTGATCATTTTTGCCAAAGATGGTATAATAGGCAATTTACCAAAGCAGCTACCTGCAACATCATAATGTGTCCCACCAAAAAAGGAGAAATTCTGGCATACTAGACTAGATCTTGTCTATCTGCATAAAAAGCCAATTCACATTTTTCCTTTTGCATTTTGCATTTCCATACTACCAATAATTTTGGAGTCATGTTCACTGTTTTTTGGGGGCACCCGACGGAGCAATTCAATTGTTGCTCCGATTATGCGAGAATGCCTTGGGCACATTTCTGCCTGCAGCCTGAGGTGGCAAGCAGAAATGTGCGAAAAGGCCTGCTTTTGGGCGCCCAAGAGGCATCTTTCATGTGGCACCCATTAGTTTAGACAGGTTTAGTTGTTTTACGTGGCTAAATCCGAAGCTTTTGGGCATGACAAGCACGATAATTAATGGGTGCCAAAAACAACTGAATTGCTCCTTTGAGTGCCCATTAATTATCTCTGTGCCAAAAATAAATAGTTGAAGCGCCCCCAGAGACTATTAAATATAATATACAAAGTTTCAACTTATTTGTACGTGCTTTTAATTTTTTTAATATGGTATATTTTACCTGAGTTGTGAATTATTTAAATATATTGTAATTTACACTATGGAGAGCCCCAATTCTCTTAGTTTACTAAACCCATTGACCTAGAGAATAATTGCATGGGAAGTATATTTTGATGCTACTGACTGAGTCAGAGATGGACAGAGTTGCAATATTTACGCAGTTGAGCGATGTTTTGCTACTAGTCAGAAACTGCACTACGCACTTGTGAATCAATGCGTGCAAGACCGCTCGCAATTGTATACAGCATAGCTAGCGTTTGAGAAGGGGTTTGCAATCCAAGGGCACAACAGGGTGGCGACTGGGATGTGACCTAAATGGATCGCAAAAATGAGCCGTTTCATGGGCGTGTTGCGGGAGTGTCCGGGACACATCTGGGAACGCTGCTGCATTCCCGATCACAAATCCACAGCTTCAGAGGTTATGTTGGATTTGAGGAGAGTAGATACAGCAGACTTTAGGCTACCGCAAATGTCGTTGGTGCGACCAATGCTGCGTCAATGTTGGTATGTTTACAATCTCCGTAGCAAATGCACAGGCCTCGTAGCCTGAAAGTGCGTGTCTCACCGCTCGTACTCTCCATCGCACTGTGGAGCGCAAAGAGAAGGCTGAGATTAGCATTCGCATATTCTCGCAACCGCTATTGAGAGAGCGGCTGTGACTGCGGCTGCATTAGCAACCCCCTCTGAATCAGGTTCTTTATCCAGTCTCTGGGACGGATTGTTCCTTATAACACAAAAACATGCATACATACATATATACATACATAAACACACATAAAATAAGACTAAAAAAAGCATTCCTCGCTTTAGCAATTCCCAAACCCTTACCATTTAGTTTGTTATTTCCAAATCCTTAACAAAGCATGACTCACATACTGCACCTTGTTTGCAAAGTGTAGATGGGTTGTCACTGGACTGATATTTAATTCAATGTCATTAAATAAAAAATAAATACTCTAAAAACTAAATGAACTGTTAAACGCCAAAAAGAGCACTTTCAAAATATATTTTGCTTGACATGTACACTTAGCACAAATTAACACCACTAGATCCACACAGAACAAAAGCCTACAAAGTCACCTTACTGCTAAAAAAAAAAAAATTAAAGAATAAATACATTCTTGTATTAGGAATTATATTAAGAGAAAAAAAAATTGTGCTTTTGCCAATTCATGTTTTTATTTAAAGACGATAATTTAATAACCGGTTTTTATATGACTATATTATCTAGTGTGTTTTAGGATTGCCTTAATCTAAAATGCAAGCACATAATATATTTACATGCCATCAATTAAAAAACTAAATATTATTTAAAAACAACAAATATAGTAAATCTGGGCAGCAATATAAAGATATTAACATTATTTATTTAGGAACAACATATTGCTTAGCATTGTACTAAGTAGCACATACAGGTGTATAAAAGAAACAACAAAAAAAAAGCTTTCCGGCCCCGTACAGAGAATTTCCAATCTACGTGAAGATGGGCTCTGATATGGGAGCAATCGAGATCTTCAGTTAACCCCTTAACACAATTTGGCATTTTAAACATCCTGATTTGCAATGCCAAAATTTTTAAATGGGCGTCTGAAAAAATTCAAATGAATGATGACAGCTGCTCACCCCGGTCAGCTTTCAATGCCTGGGGGACCTGTGAACAGGCCAGATACCACTTTGTTTGGCTCCTGGTCCACAACACAGTAGTGCTGATCCCTTCCGCATTTAGAAACACCACCCAGGCCCTTGGAATTTGCACCTGAATCAGCTATCCCATGACAAACATTAGTAATAGTTAAATGCATGAACAAAATAGCAGTTCTGCGGTGACGCCTCAGGGTCTCTCCTAGTTATAATTCGAAAAACGTTTTGTGACTTTTTTATTTTTTTAAAGTAAAAACCCATTGTTAAACAAAAGCCTCTATCTGTACAAATACTTTAGATCTTCAGTAAAGCACCCTCTGTTCCCAAAACATCATTATATACTCTGTCTAAGCAGAAAAAGTGTGTACGTGTGCAAATCTATTGATATATATATATATATATATACATACACACACACAATATATATATATATACACATAAATAATATATATGTAAATAAAAACGCACACATATATTATACATATATGTACATATACATAAACTTGCACAATTTCTAAAATGTATTTGTTTAAATGCAGCAGACGCCCAGTCGGTAGGGGAACAATGTTAGCAATACTAAAGATGAGCGAGCAGCATGGCAGTTTGGATATACGGTAACTGCAGAAAGCACTCTATGCTATAAAGAATCAATTTAACAGCTTGCATTAATATGTGATTTCTATGGCGGATATAATCATGTGACCCTGCCCCCAGCCTGAGCCAGCGCCGGGAAGATGGCTTCATGAACAGTACTCAGAGCGAGACAATGACAAATAGATTTTGTCCATAGAAGTGGTTTAATGAGTCCATGCCGTTTTCAAACTGATAAATCAGACAAGCCGACATCCAGAAACATCACACAAAGTGAGCTTTATCTAACCTATTAGGAGTTTTTCACCATAAGGGTAATTAGAAGGTAGAATTAGTTTCCTGCAGAGTCACTACTGGCAGCGTCAATTAGTACTTATACATACTCGCTGAGCAATGGGATTAGTTTATAAACAGACTTGGGGAGACTCAGACAAATTGGTGTTGAGTCAAGCACAGCCTCTATATCATTTTGTGAGGTTACTTAGTGAGAATTTCTTCCAGAAAAAATACTAAACCACAGTATGGTGGCATCTCACAATCATAGTTCTTTGCTATTAAAGACTGAGAAGCGGAATATGGGCCTGATTCAGAGGCGCACGCTATTTGCATGCGTTCACTCTGAATCAGGGCGTACCTTTTTTTTTTTTCCCCGGCCTTCAGTCCGCTCGCACAGCTGTGGGTGACCACCCACAGCTTGTGCGAGCGGCCTGATGGTCGAGATTATCGCGACCATCGGGCTTGCATCGATAGACCCTGCGGGAGGGTCTTGGCTCCCGCAAGCCCGAGTGGACTTCCTGCTCTAATAGAGCAGGAAGTCCACTACTGACATCACGAGTGATGTCAGTAGGGCCACCCACAAACGGCAGGCGTTCCTAAGGGAACGCCTGCGTTTGTGCAGCCATCCCCCCTCCCCGCCTGCAAAACGGGGTGAGCTGTCAATCAGCATCGTCAGCCGCCCCGTCTTGTAGTGAGCCCCGGAGTGACGGAGCTGCCGTCGCTCGCTGGGGCTCACGCATGCGTACGCCGGAGGTGGCGCATGCGCAGGGGCCAGACATCGACCCGCTTGCGAGCGCAATATCTTTATTGGGCTTCAAACGACTTCACAAGTTTATAATTATTACTTTGCTGCTAAACAAACTGCAGATGTCAGGTTAGCCAGTGACTTGCTATGTGATATTATACACTTTTACCCTGGATTATGTACATCGCAAGTCTTAACTACTTGCTACTACTAAGTTGTCACCAGGTTCTCTTCAGCAAACAAACAAAAAAAGTGTTCCCACATACCCTATTTTCTGAGAAGAGATAATTTTACCACAACACTCCCTCCCTGGGAGGCTCTCTTCAGCTGTAAGGAGGGAGAGCTGGAGGTACACTGGTTCAGGTGTGTGGCCATGAGCTGGACACAAGAGGGGACTCATCTAGTAGAGATGAACAGATTCAGTTTTGGGTCATATTTTGGATCATCCCTCCAAGCTCAAATCCCTGAATGTGGAAAAGCGTCATCTCTCATGGACATCTCGGCACAGATGTCTGTGCAAGATGACGTTTTTCATCGTTCTGAGATCAGAACTTGGCAGGGAGATCTGAGCCCAAACCTAACCATTCATCTCTATGTCATAGCCACACATTATATATATATATATCTATATACACACACACACACAGTCAGGTGCATAAATATTGGGAAATTGACAGAATTTTCATATTTTGGCCTCTATTCACCACCACAATGGCTTTGAAATGAAACAAACAAGATGTGCTTTAACTGCAGACTTTCGGATTTAATTTGAGGGTAATTACATCCAAATCAGGTGAACGGTGTAGGAATTACAACGGTTTCTATATGTGCCTCCCACTTTTTAAGGGGCCAAAAGTAATGGGACTATCAACTCAAAAGCTATTTCATGGACAGGTGTGGGCTATTCCCTCGTTATTTCATTATCAATTAAGCAGGTAAAAGGTCTGGAGTTGATTCTAGGTGTGACATTTGCATTTGGAATCAGTTGCTGTCGACTCTCAATATGAGATCCAAAGAGCTGTCACTATCAGTGAAGCAAGCCATCATTAGGCTGAAAAATCAATACAAACCCATCAGAAAGATAGCAAAAACATAAGATGTGGCCAAATCAACTGTTTGGAACATTCTTAAAAAGAGAGAACGCATCGGAGAGCTCAGCAACACCAAAAGACCCGGTAGACCACAGAAAACAACTGTGGTGGATGACAGAATAATTATTTCCTTGGTGAAGTAAAACCCCTTCACAACAGTTGGCCAAATCAAGAACACTCTCCAGGAGGTATGTGTCAAAGTCAACAATCAAGAGAAGACTTCACAAGAGTGAATATAGAGGGTTCACCACAAGATGTAAATTATTGGTGAGCCACAAAAACAGGAAGACCAGATTAGAGTTTGCCAAACAACATCTAAAAAAGCCATTACAGTTCTGGAACAACATCCTATGGACAGATGAGACAAAGATCAACTTGTACCAGAGTGATGGGAAGAGAAGAGTATGGAGAAGGAAAGGAACTGCTCATGATCCAAAACACACCACCTCATCAGTGAAGCATGGTGGTGGTAGTGTCATGGCGTGGGCATGTATGGCTGCCAATGGAACTGGTTCCCCTGTATTTATTGATGATGTGACTGCTGACAAAAGCAGCAGAATGAATTCTGAAGTGTTTCGGGCAATATTATATGCTCATATTCAGTCAAATGCTTCAGAACTCATTGGACGGCGCTTCACAGTGCAGATGGACAATGACCCGAAGCATACTGCAAAAGCAACCAAAGAGTTTTTTAAGGCTAAAAAGTGGAATGTTATGCAATGGCCAAGTCAATCCCCTGACCTGAATCTGATTGAGCATGCATTTCACTTGAAGACAAAACTGAAGGGAAAATGCCCCAAGAACAAGCAGGAACTGAAGACATTTGCAGTAGAGGCCTGGCAGAGCATCACCAGGGATGAAACCCAGCATCTGGTGATGTCTATGCGTTCCAGACTTCAGGCTGTAATTGCCTGCAAAGGATTTGCAACAAAGTATTAAAAAGTGAAAGTTAGATTTAGGATTGTTTAGTTTGTCCCATTACTTTAAGCCCCTTAAAAAGTGGGAGGCACATATAGAAACCATTGTAATTCCTACACCGTTCACCTGATTTGGATGTAATTACCCTCAAATTAAATCTGAAAGTCTGCAGCTAAAGCACATTTTGTTTGTTTAATTTCAAAGCAATTGTGGTGGTGAATAGAGGCCAAAATATGAAAATTCGGTCAATGTCCCAATATTTATGCACCTAACTGTATATTTTTTTTATGGGGTTTTCCCTATTCTATACAGCATTGGATGAGGAAGGTTTAGGTGTATAAAACATTTGTTTGGCTCCCTTTTGTCACAATCAGTCACAATTTTAGTGAAGCAAGTAACAGAAAAAATCTTGCATCAAGCAGCAGTATAGTTGTTGGCCATGGTGCTGAATCAGAAAAAAAGCATCTAAAACTGAGCCATTCAGAGATGGCAATGTGCCCTGTAGCTTAGCAGCAGCCTAGAGAGGGGAGGGAGTCAGGGACTGAGCAGGGTCACTTCTGAGGCAGACAGAGTGAGAGAGACAATTAAAAAAATGAGCACATAGGCAGCTGAAGGGTATGTACCCACAGGGTGTTATCCTCACCACAGGGGCGTATCATCCTATTGGCCAGGATGGCACTTCCCAGGGGCGCCGGCCGAGGAGGGGCACCGGTTGTGCCACCTGCAGCCAGTTCTATCCATTTGTGGGCACACCAATTCCCCCCTGCCCATCCCACTGATTTCCCAGCTGCCCGGTGCTTAGTATAGACATACACACTGACGGACTCTGGATCTGGCAGCGCTGGGTGGCCTGAGTGGCAGCGTGACCCCTTGGTGACGTGTGACGTCACACTCCGTACATGCTTTGATAGAGAGATGGACACACGCCTAATGGCAGCATCTAGATGCCCTTCAGAGCAAGGGCCAGGGAGCGGTCAGGGCACATGCTGCACTGCTGACTCTGGCGGCTGAAACCTGCGGGAGTGAGTACTGAGCAGGCAGGAGCAGTATACAGCTGCGTGAGGACTCAGGCTGGGGAAGTTGGGATCTGTGTGTGATGGGGCTGGCTGAGGTCGGTGATGGGGGATGGCTGAGGAAGGTGATGGGGGCTAGATGGTGATGGGGGTTGAGGGCT
The DNA here is from genome assembly GCA_031769625.1 of Taudactylus pleione. Classification (NCBI taxonomy): domain Eukaryota; kingdom Metazoa; phylum Chordata; class Amphibia; order Anura; family Myobatrachidae; genus Taudactylus; species Taudactylus pleione. The sequence continues at coordinate 8,614,779 of JAUIMM010000368.1, read as the reverse complement.
GAGGAAGATGATGGGGCTGGCCAAGGAAGGTGATGGGAGCTGAGGAAGGTGCTGGGGGCTGGCTGAGGAGAGTGATGGGGCTGTGGGCTGAGGATGGTGATGTGGAATGAGGATGGTGATGTGGAATGAGGAAGGTGATGGGGGCTGAGGATGGTAATGAGAGGCTGATGGGGGTGATGAGTGGCTGAGGGAGGTGATGAGGGTCTGAGGATGGTGAGGAGGGGATGAGGACAGTGATGAGGGGCTGAGGCCGGTGATGAGGTGCTGAGGAGGGAGTGGGACCAAGTTACAACCCACTGGCCTGGTCTGGACTCTATGGAGGGAGACACACACTGGCCTGGATTTTCTGAAGTGACTGGACCCCTAGATACACCCCTGCTCACCAAAACAGATATACAGAGAATATTTAGGTACCTTCGTTTCTGCGCCACATATAAACATGAAAACAATGAATAACACTTATCTTATTTTGCGAGTTCTGTAAATTCCCTGTCAGGTAGTACTCGTCACAATTACTAGCAATAATGTAATGGTTCCTTTCTAGCTACTGTTTCTGCATCAGGGCATCTTCATGGGTTTGCTGGAGGCTGTCTCTCACTCTCTATACAAAGAATATTTAGGTACCTTTCTTTCTGCGCCACATATAAACATGAAAACAATGAATAACACTTCTCTTATTTTGCGAGTTCTGTTAAATTCCGTCAGGTAGTACTCTTTGCAAATTACTTGCAATAATAAAGTATATGTCTACAGCTAGTAGTACATGTGAAAACACAAATAAATACAGTCTAGTGCAGCATATTCACAAACAGTGTCATTTGCAAAATAAGGTGCCGTATAAGCACTAGAATTCCTTATGGTGGATAATAAAAATTATAGTAAAATAAAGAATAAAAAAAATTATTTTAATCCAAAATTCCAGATAAAAAAAATCCATATAATGACACAATCAGATGTTCACAAATGGTAAATCCTAAATTGATGAGGGTGGCTTCCTACCAGATTATGGAGTGTAAAGGTGCACATAGTAATTAGATGGGTGTTTCAGCTCCCCGGGGAAACGCCAGCTCCAAATGGGCACCCCATCTTCTCCAGGTCTAGTCAGTACACCAATCTTCCTCCTCTCTACCCAACGCATTTCAATCAGTACTCTGATCTTTATCAAGGCATGGGACCAAGTCTCTTCCTCCCAGGTATTTATGCCTACTGGGCTACTAGTCCTAATTACTGGGAGGAGCCACCTTAATTTACAAAACAATATTCAATATACATACATATACACAGTAATCTAACCAAAAACATCCAAGCAGGTTGTTTTGAAATGCAGGGTGATGTGGCGAGATTAAATTGCTTCCATGCGAAGCCGGGGCGGGTCGCTAGTATAGTGATAAATGGTGTTGCAGAGCTAGCACACAACACTGTGCACAGTATGTGGTGACGTGATATTTGTCACACTAGCCCTACCTGAGACCCAGAGTCATACTCAAGCACCTTTCCCTTTGGGTAAAGCATCTAAGGAGAAGGTTACCTCGAAATCTAAATTGACAAAGTCAATCAAAATCCACAAAAGCAAACAAGGGTATCAGAAAGGAGACAAGGGTGTAAATTTACTAAGCCATGGCATTTCAAAGCAGATGATTATCAATGGTTTTGGCCATGGCATTTAAAACGGCAATAATATCATAGCAACATCAGGCATATTTTGAATGTAATAGAACTGCCTTTTTAAAAATCCAATGGCCAGAACCACAGGCAATAGTTGGCTTTCAGAAGCCAGTGCTTAGTAAATATACCCCAAGCAAACTCACGTATATAAGCACAGTCACTTGGATGCTCTTAAAAAAGTAGTCAATACACAATAATTAGCTCATTAAAATATGGAACATGAAATAAAAAGAGCATAGACCATTGAATATTGACTCTGAATGTCCAATATGGAGGCTACAGCAAACTATAAAAAGGATATTGGCTAAAGGTTAGGAAAGAAAGTAGTAGTCATAGAGAGGAGCTAGAGCAGAAGGATACAGAAGTGAAGCAAGGGAAATGCCATAAGCAAAAATAACTAAATGGCTCAAGCCGGGAGCTGAGGCAGGAGAAAACTTTAAAGAAGCTCTAAAGCACAAAACTGAGATTTAAAATACGTGCTCCTGCATTAACCTGACATTCCACTTCATGTTTGGTAAAAGGAAAAGATAGATTCCTGCTCCATTACAGAGAGTTGAGGCTCCTCACACATCTTTAGGACAGTGTATTGGTGATCTCATACAGGTCAGAAAGGTGAGATTATAGTCATCTGAGTCACTGTGACACCATTTAGCATGAATCAACCAATCGACGGTATATTGTTGTAAAGCAAGTAACTCAGCTGTGACCTGTTACATAGGAGAGCATGGTGGTGGACTTGCATAGCTAAATTTCAAAGTATTATTCAGCTCAGCCTGTAATCATATTAAATAAAGGCATTGCTTGCTCTTCAATGAACCAAGAGTACAGTACCTGTATATGGGGGAAAATTAGCTCAATTTGAGCTCAATAACAGCCAGGAGACAACACAAGTACAAAGATAGACACTGCTGAAAACAGACAGGAGCAGTTCACTGACAGGGCACAAATCAGGTGGGGAGGGCCAATGTAGCCTCCCAGGTCTCCCCTGAGCATGTATGAACTGACTCAGAAGAGGATCTTGGTTGTTGTTTGGTGGGGGGCCTTGTAAGAGAGCAACCCCCCCCATCTCTCCTGGACTTCGTAGCGACCGCACCCATGAAAGTTCTTTTACTGGCTGCAAGTGAATTGGAGGAGAACAGGACCAGCCCTAAGAGCTATGAAACTTTGCAGCAGAGGGTAGAAAACAAGTAATTAAGCTACAAATGTATTATAATCTACTATAACTAAATATTACATTTGTTTTATTTATAACATTTATTCTTAATTGAACCCTAGGAGCAGAATTTTTTAAGCCACTTATGTTATGCATATAAATGATACATACAATTATATTTAATATAGATTTATATCTATATACAGTATGAATACAATGGTGTTCCTAATTACTTATACAAAAAATAAGGAGATTCCGAGTCCAATCCTAATATTTATTAGGAAGTTATCACTGACTAATCCTATTGTATAACTCTGGATTTTCTGTATTAAATGCTGGGCACACACTAGGCGATATATCACTTGTACAGCCGACAAACGATATATCATTCAGTCCATCTGGCAATGTGTACACACAATATATCTGTGCCTGTGTGTACACACGACCGACCGACTCATATGCTGGCCAGCGATAATGACATCACAGCTGTTTCTTCTGGCCAGACATATCGGGCGGCTGATTGGTTGTGTGTATGCACAAGGTCGTTTGTGCATAACCTTGCCAAATCCTTAGATCAGTAGGCAGGTCAGGCACTTTAACAACTTGACGTTCAAGTGTGTATCCCACATAAGCTAAACAATGTTCCCAACTCATTCTCAACGACAACAGCATGTGACTTACATAATGATTATTATTAATTTGTTGTTAGGTCAACCAACAAAATGACATAAGTACTGAATAATTACATTTTAGTAATAAAGTAGAGTTTAGACTAATTGAATTATCTGCCACTTGACTATATTGACTGTTTAGTTTAACACTACATTTAATCTTTGGAAAGGTGTCAGAATCAGAGAAGTGTGGTACAGGAGCGGTATGAGAGCCACTACTAGAATCCACTGTGGCACTATACCATGTACTAGTGCTTGACATAAAAGGAAGGCGAGTACAAGAGGTGAACCCTATAGATCCAAGCTGATATTTTAGTAATTGACAAGTGAGCTTGGAACTCAATCTCTGAAGCATTACTCTACAAGCTAAAACGTACAAGATTCTTAAGCACTTGAGTGGAGTGAAATAGTGGAGTGAAATTGTCACAACAGTTCTTCAGAACATTCGTCCATTCTGTGCAGAGGCCATGAACTGGTGACATTTAGCATTAACCATTCCCGGGGCTAGGCCAATCACACTACACAGCAGAATAAATTGTAATTCAGCTGAATGACGAAATAAAACAGGAATGTAAAGACTGTACTCTGGATCTTCGCTGCTGTGCAAAATCTCATTGTATGAAATTTTGCTCCACCGTTAACCATCTCTATTATGTACAATGCGGTTTTAAGATATTGAGATGATGTGGTATAAAAATGAAGTGTTGTATTCCATGTTATAGGTTGAGTACGGGATCCCGAAGATCAGAATACAGACAGCGGCATCCTGACAGTCAGAATCCTGATAGAATTTCGTAAGTATCCTGACCCTAACCCTCCCATTCCACAGCCTAACCCTCACCCCCCCACAGCCTAACCCTAACCCCCCCACAGCCTAACCCTAACCCACCTTTCCCGCAGTATAACCCTAACCCTCCCATCCCGCAGCCTAGCCCTCCCATCGTGCAGTTTAACCCTCACCCCCCCACAGACTAACCCTAACCCACCCTCTAACCCACCTTTCCCACAGCATAACCCTAACCCTCCCCCCTGCAGCCTAACCCTAACCCTTCCCCGAGTGTCTAACCCTCCCTCTAATCCACCTTTCTCACAGCTTAACCCTAACTCTCCCATCCTGCAGCCTAGCCTTAACAGTCCCCCACCACCTAGCCCTACCCCTAGTGCCTAATCCTAATACTTACCGTTGGGGATGCCAGCGGTCGGGATTTTGGAGCCGGGATTCTGACCGCTGGCATCCCAACCGCCAGGATGCCGGCTACATCCCCATATTATATATAGACATTTTGATCTATAGTTTATAAGTGAAAATGAACTACAAAATAGTAAAATTTTATAATATAATTAACAAACACTACTGGACATAAATAAAATGTTCAACAAAACAAGTCTGTTTTGTACTTTAGTTCTGCAGCACAAATGTCACATGTAAAATAGGTCAAAATAACTGCTAGTATTGACCAGCTGCTTTTTTCTATATGCACAGCATGGTATTTTAACCACAATTTGCATTGTTGTAATAGCTTATTGACTGATTTAGGTTGAAGAGGCCGAGGTGCTACTCAGTATGAATCTGTTTATTGCATGTGCCCAAAGTTCATTCACCCCAAGCAATTTAGTCAATAACCAATTTTTATACTTCTTTCTTCTTTAAGATTCCACACCAATAATCCGTTTGTTTTTAAATTATTTTAGTACTAGTCTAACATTTCCCATGGAAATCAATATGGGTGCGATCTATTAGCCAAAATAAAAATCTGCAGCACTGCAATGCACACATATTAAAAATATTGATCTTGTAGGCCAGTGATGTTTTCATTGAATTTAATGTTATCAAGCAGCTATAACAGAATTTCAATGACTCATACACACTTTTGATTAAAATTATAGATTACAGATGGAAGGAAATTAGTCATTTTACTTTGTGGTAACAAAGTGCATTGTTTCATATTCTTAAATAAGGTCAGCATTGTATGGTTATTCACTGCTGTGCAATACATGGTAAATGACAGACAAAAAAAAAATTCACTTTTCATTGACATTTGAACTTCATTACACATGAAGCTCATAGCTAGAACCTGCCATCAAATTCGCTTCACTGAAAAACAGTCACAACAGTCAGTACTTGAAGCAGGAAAGTTTGTTACTGGTGTTGACGTAACTAAGCAGCAGTTAGGCACTAAAATGGATTGCGAGATAATACCAAAAAATGGAGATTCAGTCAGTATCCCGGCGGCCATGATGCCGGCGCTGATATTACCAACGCCGGATTCCCATCGCCTTTCACAATATCAACGCCGGCATCACGAACGCCAGGATACCGAAGGTAAGTAGTGGAATTTGGGGAGGGGGCGGAGAGGATGCGGTCAAAATGCAGACGGCCGGGAAGCCGTCTGACTAAATCCCGGCGTCTAAATCCTGACGCGGGTCTAAAAAACACGACGCCCGTCTAGATCCCGACGCCGGAATCTAGATAGATGGCTTCCTGAACGAATGTAAGCTGGGCAGTGTTAGCACTTAGCTGCGGAGGGGCTTAGGGAGGGTTAGGTTAGGGAACCCCCGGGGTGACATAGGGTTAAGCACCACCCCAGAAGGGTTAGGTTTAGGGTGCAGGGAGGGGGGTTATGTTTAGGCAGCACCGGGGGAGGTTAGGCACCAACAGGGGGGGGGGGGGGGGTTAAGGTTAGGCACCAGCCTGGGAGGGTTAGGTTTAGGGTGCAGGGAGGGGGGTTATGTTTAGGCATCACAGGGGGGTGGTTAGGGTTAGGCACCACTAAGGGAGGGTTAGGATACTTACCAGTCCCAGCCGGGATCCTGACGGTTCGAGTTCCAGCTTCGGTATTTAGTCCGCCAGCATGACATCCGGCAGCATTACATACCGATTCTGAGGCGGAGGGTTACGGTTATGTTTAGGGGTTAGGATTAGGCACTAGAGTAAGGGGGGAGGAAATACAGGATGGTTCCAGCGCTTTCTATGATCTATCCTATGAATTTGTTTGATAGTGTTCTCGATGTATTCAGAGATTTTAAAAAAACAGACTGGCAATATCGTATAAAACAGTCAAAAAAAGGTTAATCTTTTAAGAAATATAAACGCACTCACCATTTACCTGTGGGTGATAGGCGTTGGACACAATTTTCAACGTGGTCCTGTGGTGGTTGCAAAATGCAACGTAGATCTGGATAACTTTGGGTTACTCCATAGATGGAGGAAAACACATATGACAAGCTTGCATAGTGCAAATCAGTAAACCCAATACAAGGTCCTACAAGGTTAAGTAGTCTACTCACCTTGAATGGGGTGTGATGGAAGTCTTGGACATTTATATTTTAAAACCGATGCCTGTCGGTTTAATATAGAGTTTGTTGAGTATGAATAAAAAAATAATTTTTTAAAAGTTAATTAAAAAACCCCCAAAATACATAGTTCAGAAATTAAAAAGTGGAGAGAACCAATGGGTGGTTACCTAGCCAGGGATTGCAAAATAGGTGTTATAGCGCATTTTTACGCGCTACGGGCAGATGGGGACTCGGTTTTAAAAACTAAGCGGGTACTACAGGACTCGCTGTGTGCAACGTTGCAGCAGCCAATTGACGTTGGCGGCATCTTAACCAATAGCCGCCGCCGGCGTCTCAACTGGTCTCCGCCACTCCAGCCAATCTCCAACTACAGAACAGACACTGGCAGGCCCACCACCCTGTTCCGCCGAGACCCGTCAGCGCCTACTGACTGGGAGCAGCAACAGCGTCCCCAGACCACCAAGTCTCGCCCACTGCCGGGGACAGTCAGCAAAAGCAAGACAGCACCTCACCTCGGCATCCCCCCGCCCACACTCCCGAGCAAGAGACAGCCGGAAGCGAAGCACAGCGCGGCAGCCAAGGGAAGTCCAGGTGACACACCGCCGGGCCCACAACAGCTGACTCTGAGCAGACGAGAGCTGGGAGCGGAGCACAGCACGGCGAGCAGAGGAAGTTCAGGTAACGCACCCCAGGGCTCACAACAGCAGCAGCACCACGCCATTTCCCGCACTGAGAAGATGGCTGAACAGACCTAAGGTAGGAAAGCTCAGTACATATGGCTGCACAGCACTCCTCTTTCTGCTTCAGTCACACAGTACACTACACACTCTCTCTCTCTCCTTTACATTCTGATTGCTTTCTAGCCTTGCTCCCTCCCCCTAGAATTGCCTGCTCCTAGCCCCCTCCTTTCCCCCAGTACCCAGCTGCTATCTACCTTTGCCCACTCCATACCCCCAGTACTGCATGCCCCTAACCCCCTCCTTGCCCCCCAGTACAGTGACAGTGACTTTCTACTCTTGCTCCAGGGGCATATTTATAATGGGTGCACGGTGTGCAGAGCACACAGGCCCTTGGGTCCAGGGGGGGCACACACCGCATACCCTGCAATCATATTTTCTAATACTTACCTCTCCGAGGTCCCGCACCAGGTGTCTCAGCCCTGCACAAAACACTGGAAAATGGCCGCCGTGGCCATTTTCCCGGTGTCATGTGCAGTAAGTTAATCGCAAGGAAAATTGTGGCCACGCCATTTCTCCTGCGACCTGCTGCTGCAATGGTCAGCCATCAGTCTACTGCCGGCCGCCGGGGAGAAAGGAGGGGGCCCCGGACGGGGAATGCACGTGGGCCCACTAATCTCTTAATACGCCCCTGCCTTGCTCCCTCCCAACCCCTAGCACTGGCTACCCCTAGCCCCCTCCTTGCTCCAAAGCACTGTCATAACTGCTGTCTGCACCTACCCTCTACCCTACTCCAACTTCTCCCTGCCTATACCCCTAGCTCTACCCCAAATGCTACCCGCCCCCAGCACTGTCCTAACTGCTCCCTGCCCACACCCCTCATAATGTGATGATACTCAAACTGTGGAATAGGACCGCTATTTTTTAAAGTGAGGGGTCCCTGGGACCCACAATTATTTTTATTATCATCTGGTGTAATTAGATAACACCATTATAGACTAATAAATTATAAATGATTTGCTTACTGGATTTTTGTAAGTGAATTCTTTTGGATTTGAATATCAACACAAAGCTCAACAAACTCTATATTAAACCGATGGACATCGGTTTTAAAATATAAATGTCCAAGGCTTCCATCACACCCCATTCAAGGTGAGTATACCATCTAACCCGTTAGGACCTTGTATTGGGTTTACTGATTTGCACTATGGAAGCTTGTCATATGTGTTTTCCCCCATTTATGGAGTGACCCAAAGATATCCAGATCTACGTTGCATTTTGCAACCACCACAAGACCACGGTGAAAATTGTGTCCAACGCCTATCACCCACCGGTAAATGGTGAGTGCGTTTATATTTCTTAAAAGATAAACCTTTTTTTGATGGTATTATACGATATTGCCAGTCTGATTTTTACATATCGCTAAATACATCGAGAACACTATCAAACAAATTCATAGGAGAGATCATAGAAAGCGCTGGAACCATCCTGTATTTCCATAACTGTCTTTTGTGGGGCATTGTTGAAAGGCTCCTGCTGTTCCAAGCTGCACGTCTGGATCTACCATTGGATCTAACAGAGAAATTGGCGCCAGTCTCACGCATCCCTATACTAAGGGGGGAAAGTTAGGTTTAGGGTGCGGGAAGGGGGAAGTTAGGTTCAGGCACTAGGGGGGCAGTTAGGTTTAGGCACCAAAGACAGAGGGTTAGGGTACAGAGAGAATTAGCATACCGAAGAACAAGTGTCGGGATTCTGACAGCCAGGATCCCGACTGCTGGCATCCCATACCCAACCCAATACCAGAAAAAATTATTTGAATATACTTATTTATTACACTTTATTACACAAGCATGATTTGTGAATGCATACGTATACTAGTCAGTCTCATATTATGGGTACAAAATATATATATATTTTTTTCGCATGACTGAGATAGTGAAACCTTGCTTTTTGATGGTTCAATGTACACAAACTTTATTTAAGGCACAAAATTATTATTAATAAAAAGGTATAAAATTACCTTCAGGATCTGTGTATAAGGTGTATATGAAATATAAATTAATTTCATGTAAGTACACTAGCTTTGTTTGAGCCACAAAATTATTGAAAATATTGTATAAGGTGTATATAAAACAAAAATGCATTCTGTGTTTAGATTTAGGTCCCATTCCCAAGATATTTCATTATGGTATGCACATATTCCAAAATACGGAATATTCCGATATCCAAAATAAAGATAATACACTGATGGTGTTGCGCTAATTGGATTTGTAATTACAAATAAATACTTAACGTGGCAGAAATGAATTCAAGACACCAAATAAATCTACCATGAATTTAATAAACACACAATAAGCATATCAGTAATGGTATACAAATGACATATAACAATCACCTTAATATTGTAAAAGTCTGTACAGACTATCATATATTACCATGGAGCCTCTTGATTCCTAATAGAAACCTGCATAACTGACAGGTTTACTAAAGAAAACATAAAAATATAAAAAAATTGTATATTGCTTGAAAACTGTGACCAATCTTAATCTGACAGTTCTCACCCGATCAAAGTCCACATATGAGAGTCCTAATAACCCCTTTGATTTTAACTTCAGGTTTTGACAAGGGGTAGCGCTGGAATGTTTTCCAAAGGTGTAAACAATACAATGTTATTTAGGAAACACGGACTCCATGCTAATTCGAAGTGCACATATAATCCACCTGTATATCCTGAAGAGGTGTAGCGGTTATTGGTATCTCCTACCGCATGGCCAATGGACAAGGTTATCCTCTGACGGGGAAATCCTGAGGCTGTAATATGGTCAACACATGACCGCCTGGTTATCTCTCACCATCTTGAATCCAGCCAGCAGGCACCGTCACAGCAATGTGTAGCACTTATGGCTCTCCGTGGAAATAAACGGGTATCCAAAGTCAGCAAAACGACTGTGTCACTTGATGAAAATCCTCTAACTAGTTTTGCTTCCACTACATGAAGCTTTATCAAAGAGCATTGTGGTAACGGTGCCCGCTGGCTGGATTCAGCCTCTCCTCATAGCCCCCTCCATCACAGCCCCACCTCATAGCCCCCTCCATCACAGCCCCCCACTTAGACTTACTTAGACTTACCTGGTCCTGGTGGCTCCAACAGCGGCAGCAGAAGACTGGCGGCAGGGGACAGGTCTCGCTGCGACATCTGTGCCGGGAACCCTCCTGAGCGCTGCGGCGCGCCTGCGCAGGCAGCTGTATCACGGTGATACAGTCTGCCCAGAGGCTCTCTGGGAGTGGAGGTGGGACCACGTGACGTCATGACGTCACGTGGTACTTGCGCAGTGCTCCTCTGGGAGCGCTGTAATCAAGTAATTTCTTCGGGCAAAGGGGCCCATCCACGGGCGCCTAGGATGCCTAGCGGGAAATCCGGCCCTGGGTTTACACAGACCCATAGGTGTTTGCAGCTGTGGTCTATTATTCAATTGTAGTTTATTAGCGCCAGGCTGTTATTTGGTGGGATATATTGATATCCAAAATAACTCTGGTCCCAAGCATTTTGGATATGGGAGACTCAACCTGTAATATACAGTATGTGTATATATGTATGTATATATATATATATATATATATACACACACATTTTTTATTTTATTTCAGGTGTTCTAGCTGTACTGCCTTGCATAGTGGCCTTGTTGCCTTGTTGTCACCAGCAGCGCTAGACAGACTGGTGGCAGCAGCATCTTAACCCACCTCTCACACCAATGTTACTGTGTGCCCTGTGCACAGAATGCCACGTAGCCTATGATGTCAATACATGTTGCTCATTTTGTTTATTGTTTCTGTTATTGCTCAGCTTTAACTTGATGGACTGAAATGAAACAAAGTGCTGGTTATTTCTAGCAGTTTCCACTACAAAACGATGCAGTTTTCATCAAATTTGGTTCAGTAGATTTTGCGTCAACTTCGAACAAACAGACAAAACATTTTTATAATATTAGAATAGATATAAAAACTTTTTTTTTTTTAACTCAAAATGAAAACATTAATTTTTATAAGTGTTGCTACTGCAGATCCGGTGTCAGACAACGTCAGCCAAACACCATTAAGTACTTGAATACTCTAAATGTATAAATATTTCTAATAAAACATAATAGTGTACTATGGACCTGATTCGCTATTGAGATCGCAGCTGCGATTATGCACGCAGTCCTGCTGTGAAAATATGCTAATGTTTTCAATTGCTTACCCGGCATAAACACACCCACTGCTGCTTTCGCACATCCGTAAGACCTCGCAATGCTGAATATACATTGGTAACATCAGACCCTCACACAGAATTACAGCAGGTCTGACATGTCACAAAAATTGCAACTCTCATCGCACGCAGTGAGTACTCAAGCTGCGAATACTGTCGCAGTGGCTAATTTATGCAAGCCCAGGAGTAGTATGCTGGCAATACTGGTTGGCGCTGACGCACTGCAATGCATACGCATAATTCATCGGCCGATCTGCGTACACAGTTGCAGTTGTGATCTGTAATGAATCAGTCCTATGTTCCTGTAATAAAGAGATTCTTAACTCCACAGAGGGTTACTCCACTATTTTTAAGTTTGGATTTTGTTTCACAAAATAAATGTAACATTTTTATGTTTCTGGAGAGATGTTGCTTTTTTTGGGGGGTATATTGTTAGAAAACATTTGAAAATCCGTTATGTAAGGGAAAATAAGAAATAAAGTAATATTTTTCAAGGCTCAGCATTCCATAAATGATACATGTTTAGTGGAGGCCAACAAATCCAGTCTTCTGCCTAGTTCATTTTAAATCTGTAGGAAACCTAAAGGCGCGTATCCACTAGATGAGAAAAATGAGCAATTGAACGATTACGACATAGTTATCGTTCAATCGCTCATTAATCGTGCAGAAAAATGTCGGCAAAGACCAGTGATGCCCATTCCCGCTGGTCGTTGTCGGCATCGCCCGAACATGATGGTCAACCTGACGATATCGTCAGGTTGAGCATGTTCGGGGACGAGGGAAGGTGCTTGCACTGAACGACATATTGTTCAGTGTGGACACTGCACAGTATAATGAACGACTGAACGATATCGTTATCGTTCAGTCCTTCATTGTCAGCAAGTGGATACGCGCCTTAAGGCTGTAATACAAGATGTCCTTTTATTTTTTTTACAATTAACTACCAAAAAAACACTATACTTATACCTGAATTTAACTTTCAAATACCCAATTTTGTTTGATGGTGCCCCTTCTGTGGCCTCCACTAAAGGATTGCGTTTAAGTCACAAATTAAATAGCCTGTGAGATGAGGGTAGCAGCGGGATTTTGGCGATGTAGCCAATCGATTTAAAGCAGCAGATTTTTTTTTTATTAAGGAGAAAAAATAGGTTGGTTTCTTTTATGCCTTAAAACATATTGCCACTTTAAATCTAACGACTACATCAACAAAATTTTGCTGCAGGGTCTATATCTCTATAGTTAAAGACCCCTGGTCTTTTCTCTTGGGTCTACCAATTACAACACTAGATACAATCACGAGTGAGCTGGTGGTTCAAATATTGAATGCAGCCAGGTGCCTAATTGCATTATATTGGAAGTGCTTGGAGGCCACTCTTCTTCGCCTAGTTATTATCTTAATAATAGATCATTTAGATTCCTACAGATGTTGGACCCACGGTACCGCTTTCAAAATCCCTCACATAGTCCTCACTCGCCCTTCTGTTCTGACCGGTTTTTTTTTGTGTGTGTGTTTATGAGCACTATCAAATCTATATTAGTACCATATATTATTCCTCCATACTTTTTCAGGGTGCTATACCAGCAGCCCCCCCCCTCCTTTCTGTTTCTTCTCTCCCTACTTCTTTTTTTCCTTTTTCTTTGTTTTCACAGCAGCTATTTCTATATTGTATATGATCGCCTACTTCGGTTAGCGATACTGTTCTTGACATTACTGCTATTATGTATTCCAGATGTATACCTGATTCTATAATGTTTGCTCATTCTCATCTGGATGTTTATGTTGTTTTTGTATCTTGCACCTTAAATTATAAATAAACCATTTAAAGAAATAATAACATTTTGGCTGCAGCACACATCTCGCAGGCTATTACATCCAGGCCTAAAGTTGGATCTAAAAGAGCTGCTTGTATTAGATCCACTTTACGTGGATCTATTAGCACTAGTAGACATGAGAGACCTGACACACGTAGAGTGTCTATGAGATGAATTCCTTTTGACGTCACAGAATTTCCTCTTCATACCAAGCAGCAGCGCATTTCAGTCTACACACAATGTGCTATGTTCCGAGTACACAGACCCAAATTAGTGTCAATAATCCTACCAAAAAATATTGCAGGGAACCTACCAGTGTCTCAAATGGACGGTAACCTGCAATGGAATCGGTATGAGATGCCGGCGGCTGAATAGCTGCCGGGTCAAATACAGATCCTGGAAGCCCAAATGGTACAAAACCCTCCTCTCTGCACACCCTAACCCTCCCCAAGGGGTGCCTAACCCTACCCCTCCCTTCCCACACCCTAAACCTAACCTCCCGCCGGTGGTGTCTAACCCTATCCCCCCCTTCCTGTAGCCTAACCCTCCACGGGGGGGTGCATAACCCTAATCTCCCCCCGGGGGTGCCTAATCCTACCCCCCCCCCTCCCGGACGTTTGGGATTCCGGCGGTCAGGATGCCGACGCCGGTATCCTGATGTCCTTCAGGATATTGGAATCGGCATTATGCCGGGGCGGCAGGATTTCGACTGCCAGCATCCCGTCCGCTGGCATATAAACTGCATCCCCCTGTAATATGGTAGAACATGTCACACATCTTTACATCTCAGCATATTGCATTTATTTATAAATACTTCAAGAAGTCTTTTTCTATCCTGAATCAACTTTTAAATGTGACTTTAGTGGCTCTTCAGGGTGTTCATGAACTAGGCGACATTACATCTAAAAAAAACTTAGATTTGTCCAAATAAGAACTTAGGAAGCTGATTTTATGGGTCCTGAAAATGTGGAAATACTTCATTACATGTAAAGTAGATGAGATAAAAGGGTCTGTAATCCTCTTAAGTAAGCTTGTTAAATTGTGTCACAACATGTGTTAGTTGTACACTCTTACCTTTGCACTTTATATATTTCAGAGCAACATAATTAACCAGTAGTGGGTAGTGTTTACGTTAGTTCTCAAAAGGTTAAGAAGCTGATTATCGTTAAAATCAGCTTTGCAGAAGGCTTCACTGGCTGTGTGTAATCAAATTAGACAAGCAGGGCAGTGTGTCACCTAACACTAACCAGTGGCACTTTCTTATGTTATGACCTTTTCCATTAGATGAGACAGCTACTTAAACTTATTCACAGCGGTTTGGGAAAGATTATCTTCCAGTGACATAAACAGTGTCCAAAATAATTTGGCTACGATATGCTATAAAAGAATGTCAAACAATACATCACGTACCTGCCAGCCTGGTGACCTTTTATCTAGTGACAAGGTACATGCCTGTAACAAAGGAATGATTTAGACAAAAAAAGAAAAAAAAAAATTCTCTCCCTCTGGACTCTCCTTGTTGTGACATTCCTAAATTGTCTGTTCTAAATCTAGTTAACTGTTTTAGTTGCTTTAACAGTGAAAAAGATAATGAAAATAAACCATATAATAAAAACTGATGATTTGTGATGTATCTTAAGTTATCCACAAACGCTGGTATTCTGCGTAGTCATTTCACACTACTCTGGCCTCAAAACATTGTATGGTGTGTATGCGGTGAACCAAATAATACCAATTCATATTTTATTGGGACAGGTGGCGTCAATCGGGACTGGCGGAAAATCAAGTATACAGATGATCTGTCAGTGTGCGCAGTAAATGTGACCATACTAACTAGTTCCTATGCGATGTAATCACTTTGAGCGCATTGTGCCTGGATGCAACCAATGCGGGCATCTATACGAGCGGGGCACAGATATAGCGCTGGTTCTGCCAGGGTATAAGCAGTTTGGAGAAGTAGTTTGCAGTTGCTAACTTTCCATGATTAATATTATACCATGTGAATTTAAGAACTGAGATTGAGAATAAAATAAGTCAATGTAAAGGTTGTGGAGCAGCTGCATGAAGGGAATGTCATGATTCTACAGACATGTAATCATTGTTATTCTCCAAGATTTGTTTCGTGTTTGTTTTTCACGTTTGTTTGCCATGAAACCCAATAGAAATTAAAAAAAAAGCCTGAAAATTTTAATGAAGACAGAAGAGAACACAAGGCCATACTAAATTGGACTAAAACAAGAATACATCTGTGCATTAGCACCTCTACAAAACATAACTAAATAATCTGTAATATAAATAAATTACAAAAAAAAAAAAAAGACTACGCAAAAAGACTTTGGCCTATATTTACTAAGCAGCGGGTTTGGTTTTCCTAAGGCAAAAACCGCAGAGAAACCACACTTTAGAACAGAATAGAATATTCATGCACATTTAATGTTTTGGGCAATGGAAATAATAGAATTACGTTCTATAGAATAGAATATAAACCGCTGATGTATCAAGGGGGTTTTAAAACCACAGGTAATTTTAGACAGGCGTGATGGAGAAAACAGCAAGTGCATGAATTAATTTTGACAGACAAAACTGATTGACAGGAATATCATCAAAATGGACTATGCCTCTCACCAAACATGACTAGACTTTAACAGAAATACACAAACAAAAACATAAAACACAAAATAAAGCCCACTCACAGGATTTAAGAAAAAAAATCAGACTAAGGAAAATGCATGTCAAATAGACAACATACAGAACAAGAAGCAAGGCAACTTTCAAAAAAATCACCGCAATCACTTTACATCTCTTTCTTAAACCACTTAAACTCCTCACTAACCCACAAAGTGAAAGAAGGGTCCAGTTGTTTGTTCTATGATCTCAACTGAATAATGTTTTCAATGACAATTCTAAAAGCAACATTAAAAGGAATATAAATACAATACCTCCTAATCTACATTGATTATGATAGAAACCACCGCCATACAGAACACGCAACAGCGGTATATAATTTCTAATCCAAATGGGATCGACGGTGAGCTTGTTTAGATATAAAACTGTTCCTTTAGTAAATGCTATGAACGAAAATCACCAATATGACGCGCTTTCTGGAGAGTAAATTTAACCTGCGTGCAGCTTGCAGTAGAAATTGGACCACTGGTTGAGTGTTCCGCACCCTTCATATTGCGGAGCACTGGCTCCCCCTTCACACTAACCAGTGCTGACCCATCCATAGCTTGAAGACCTGTGAGTAGCACCTAAGGCTGAGCTCCAGCAAGGAAGCCATCCTATAAATAAGCAGCAGTGTCCGACTTATCTTCAAGGCTAAAACTGGATGGTGAAAATTACCTTCATCATGATGTGGTCAGAGTGAGATCCCAATTGTCCCAAAGAAGGCGAGAGTAAGATCACTCAGTAGTTTACTTTTCTGGGCCCTGTGTTGGGTTTGCAGATGTCTTTAGATTTAAAGAACCTGAGGAAATTGAATGCTACAGGGTTCTGTGGTTTCTACCAGGAATATTGTGTTATTATACACTCAATACACATTAATGTTTCTTTTCAGGTTAAACTGTCACTATTACAATGTGTGTCTGTATTACAATGTTAAATACTGTACTTATGATAGCTTGTGCTACTAACTTCCCCAGTATTACATAATTATGTAGAAGATAAACACATATAATTACAGTAAGTTAGAGGTTAGACACTTATTATTACATTACCTGGTGGCATATCATAGGGGACTCTGATGGTATGTGTGGGGGACTAATGGCATTTAAGGTAAATGCAAGAGGTTTGTTGACATGTAAGGTGCATGTGGGGAAGTCTGATAGCATGTAGGAGCAAGGGGGGGAAATGTTTTTGGCATGTAAATTGGGGCCAGTGAGTAGAGTGTTCTGTTCAGCATGTGAGAAGCTGATGCTTGTAGGGGTTCTGATGGCATGTGGGTATGAGAGGGATGGATTCAGTTTTTGCCCCAAGTAAAAGAAAGTCTAGCTTAACTTCTGCACATTGTCAGGGTAAAAAAAAAAGTCTCCAATGGTCACAGAAAGAGCCTGCAAAAGTGGCCAATAAGTGTGTTCTTTCACTAATGACCTACTAAAACAAGATGTTTATCAATGGTAATAACTGTGCATTATAAATACACTGTACTTTTATTTTCAAGAATCTTAAATTACACTTCTAACGCTCTTCCTTCCACCAGATTCCTTCAATTCTTCACATATGCCCAGTATTCACACAAATCTTTGGTAAATCAGTACACTCCATTAGGCACAAATGACCTATAATTCATCACACAGCCACTGATGTAGCCATGAGAGTATTAGAGCATGGTGGCCATTTACTTGTAGCACACAACCTTATTCTTATCCCAAAACTTTTCTCTATGGTGGGCAGAAAGTGAAGACTTCATAATAAACATATGATCTCAATACATTTTAAACATTGTAACTTCACTACAATTTTCTTTTTTTATCGTTCCATGAAAATAGAAAAATAGACATGTATGAAATCGTCATTACAATTTTAACCACAATAAAGCAGAGGATGTAAAATAAAAATGGGTATTAGGATATATAAAAATAAATAGATAAAGGGGGAGAAAAGAGAAAAGGAAAGGGGGAGAAAGAAATCACCAAGAAGGGGATCTGGTGGGGAGAGGGGCAGGAGCCATGCACTCCCGGTTCCATTCTGCTACGCTCCGTCTTCTCTGATGATTTTTAAGTGTCAATAAATGGGGGATCTTGTAACAGCAATCTGGTTTCATACCATTGTGTTGATTTAAAGCATTGCTGTATTTGTCTTTTAATCTCAGGGTTTAAGGTATCAATAAAGCTTTCCCAAATTGAGAAGAATTGTTCTGCTTTTTTCTCCTTATCAATGGAAGAGTCGACCCAATCCATTTTGAAAACATAAAACAGTTTTTCTTTTAACATATTCAATGAAGGAGGGGTAGGAGCAATCCATTGTTGCAATATACATTTTTTAGCTACAGCCGAGATAATTAGTAGTAGTTTCCTACATCCCTTAGAAATTCTAGTTATTCCTGGAATATATCCCAACACTGCCCACTCTGGCGTTAATGGCAAATAGTTAATCAAATCTGTGACTACATATTGTTTTACCTCAATCCAAAATTTCTTAATGACCCTACAGTCCCACAAACAGTGATATAAAGATGCTTCTATTTGGGTACATTTTGGACATGCAGAAGAGGTTGTGATACCAATGAAATGACAACGTGTAGGAGAGAGATAGCCCCTATAAAATAGTTTATAAAACATTTCTCTATAAGTTGTAGCTGTCAGTACGGAGTATGGAGGGAATATTGTAAGGTACGTAGAATGTTAGCTTCTGTAAGATTTGGAAAGCATATTTGCCATTTAGTGATACCTGTGGAGAATGTTCCTGTAAAATAAGGAACTCTTAATAGACTATAGAAAAGTCATATGGATTTATATGGGTCGCCAGTAGATGAAAGGGCCATATCTAATTTATTATCCCAATCCAAGGGAGAAAAAAGGATAAGATTTTACTAGTATAATGTTGCGCTTGCAAGAAGGCCAGATTATTAGATTGAAGGAATTCGTATTGTGTATGTGCTTGTTCAAATGTCAAGGGGTGTCTCAATAAAGAGTCAGTGAATTGCCTAACTGTGCAAAGACCCAATGAGTCCCATCTTCGAAAGGGGTGTGTCGCTGAACCGTTCTGAAATTTATTGTTTCCCAGCAGAGGGAGATGCAAAGAATAAGAAACATGGAGTTTAAACTTGTTGCGTATTGAATGCCATGTTGACCAAGTTGACATCAAAAGTGGGTTATCAAGCAAAGATAAAGGTATATCACGTTTGGGCATATGTAAAATATATACCAGGTCCAGACCAGACAGAAACTGTTTCTCCAAATCAACATGAGCAAAATGGTTTCTATGTAGAATCCAGTCCTGTATGTATCTGCAAATTGCAGCTTGATTATAAAGAAAAATGTGGGGAAAATTAATTCCCCCCTCCTCCCTAGTGTGTTGGAGAATTTTCAAACTAAGTTTCGTTTTTTATTATGCCATATGAACTCCCGAAATTCAGCATCTATCTTTTTACTATAGAGAAAACAATGTTAACGACTCCGTTTGGTGATGTTCCATAATCTAGAATACTACTCGTGGTGAGTTTTTCCCTCTGAACTATTTTAGCATATTTTACAAAACTATTTATTCTAAAAAAAGAAGGGGATGTAAAGCAGCAAATCTGGCATAATGATTGGAGCCTTACTGTATATTCTCAGTGAAGAACATGTTGAAATGAAAGGTTTCATCAGAGACAGATCCAATAATGACACATTCCAGTACAAAACACCCAGTGCTGTGAGACAACAGTCTGCTTTCACCCGTTCCACGATTTCACTCAATTCATGTTCAATGTGACATTGTTAAGGTATTTCTGGGAGGGAGGCTCTCTCCTACTGTGCCATTTACACTCCCAATATTACAGAAAGGCACCACAGGTGCCCACTTGTGCTTAAAATCTTTAAGGATCTTATCTATTCTTTATTTAAACTTTTAAATGACCACAGGCATTGCAAGGTCTTGCAAGTATCCAGCCAAAGATTTTTGATTAGATAACTGTAAATATCCACGTATGTAGTAAAAATAATAGTAATACAATAATGTTTTGTTATGTGACTTGTAAAATGGTCTATATTAACTGCAGGAGTTTGTGTTAAAATGCAAAACAACATAATTCTTAATGTTATACAATCAAGACTTCTTCATTTCATACTTCAAGAGCACAATAACAATTTAGATACTGTAAGGGCTATATTTACTAAAGTGCAAGTTTTTAGAAGTGGAGATGTTGCCCATAGCAACCAATCAGATTCTACTTATCATTTATCTAGCATCTTCTAGAACAGAATAGCTAGAATTTGATTGGTTGCTATGAGCAACATCTTCACTTCTAAAAACCAGCACTTTAGTAAATATACCCCTAAGTGCAAATATATGTAACCTGTTTGGTATAAGCCTTATGGAAAGCTCGTTCTGACTACAATAATGCGTAGTGTAATGCCACCATACATGTATTTTTCATGTGTCGACTGTTGGACAGAAGACATTACTGGAGCTTGGCAAGGCCCAGTGATGACACTTAGGGCCTGATTCAGAGTTGTACGCTATGCCGATGTTAACGCAGTTGAGTGATTTTTTGCTACTGCGCATGCGTGTAATGCAGAGGAAAGACTCAACGCGCATGCGTGAACCGAAGTTTTACACAGTAATCGCTATGTCTCCACAATCGCAAGGTCCGGAGCAGACCACTGTGATCTATGGGCATTCCCGGGAGGAGTCGGGGAGGTGGCCGAAAGTGTTCGCAAAAGGTGGCCGGTCCGTGGGTGTGTTATGGGAGTTCCAGGGGTGTGTGCGCTCACAGCTGCATTGCTAGTCACAGTCCATGTTGCGTCGATGGTGGTGTGTTCTCAACCACCTGCGGATCTGCACACAATGCAGATAGGGGAAGTGGGTGTAGCAATATTTGCACAGTCCGCCGCATACTATGGGATCAATCCTATTAAGTGCGAAGGGTACGAGTCGCCATTGCAACTGCGTTAAAATGACGACAACGGAACGGCACCTCGCACCCTTCGTGACTTGCTCCAAGCCCGAATTCGCTAGATTTTGCCAAAATCCTGGCTGGCATAAAGTGCGCCCATTGCCACGATGACTCGCACCGGCGAGATCATCGCAGCTAATAGGATTGACCCCTCTGTCAGACAAGGAAGCTGTTGGCAGGCATTAGCATATTTTCGCACATAAATTACGAGGGCGATCCCAGCTGTGAATTGCAATAGCTTACAACTCAATCAGGCGCATAACTCCAACCTACATCTGTCCTTATTGGTACTCATCAGTGCAGAATAGAATAAACCACATATTCAGAACCTCTCGCAGTCCTGTCGTTTCCATCTCAAGAATATTTCCAAGATCAGACCCTTTCTCAACCAGGATGCCACCAAAACCCTCATACATTCAATGATCATCTCCAGATTGGACTACTGTAACCTCCTCCTATCTGGCCTCCCCACATCCCATCTCTCTCCTCTCCAGTCTGTGCTCAATGTTGCTGCTCGGCTCATCTTCCTCTCCAAACGCTCTACATCTGCCTCTCCTCTCCTAAAAGCCCTCCACCTTCTCCCCTTCCCTTTCAGAACCCAATTCAAGGTTCTTACACTCACTTACAAAGCCCTCACCCATTCCTCTCCCATTTACATCTCTGATCTCATCTCCCTTCACTCTTCTGTCTGCCCTCTTCGTTCACTTAATACATGCCACCTTTCATGCCAATTGATTACTTCCTCCCACTCCCGCCTCCAAGATTTTGCCCGCGCTGCTCCCCACCTTTGGAACTCCCTCCCTCTCCACATCAGACTCTGCACCTCTCTACAATCATTCAAACGACCTCTTAAGACCCACTACTTCATTAAAGCCTTCCAGCTCTCATCCTAACTTGCTGCTACATCTTCCTTCTTCCCTGCCTACCCCATCTGTGTCACTCCTGTTTGTCTGCCCCTCCCTTAAAGAATGTAAGCTCTTTCGAGCAGGGCCCTCTACCCTCTGTAATTTAATTAATCTCTTACTCCCCACTTGGGCAATTAACACCTGGCTGCTTATGTGGGAGTAATGGTTGCTAATATAGCAATGTTTATTATACATGCCCGTGTCCTGCTTTGTATTGTATTGTAAGTCACTGGTTACTTATTTGTTTATGTACTATGTAAGGCGCTGCAGAACACTTGTTGCGCCATATAAATAAATGATGATAATAACAATAGGGTTATTGGCTCATGTGAAGGGCAATGGAGAAAGCATTGGTATGACAACGCTGATGTATCAAACGTTTCTTATATGCATTTTAAAAACGAAAGGAAGCACCAATTGTCTTTGCTTCCCCACAGGTCTGTCCAGATGTATTAAATTCATAGGTGACTCCTTAATACATACTCCTCCTTCCTACATAAGTGACTAATCAAAAGCACAACACACCAAATGTTAATATGTGAACAAACCTCTTCAATAGACTTATGAGATGCAGATCACAAATAGTTATTTCTAGAATATATGGCTCATCCAATGAGAAATGTGGACATACTGTAACTGCTCTAGGATTATATGCTCTACACTATACATTGGCATGAGAATGTTATTGTAAGATGGGTAGGATCTGATCCTGTTAAAATGAGTTATGGCATCCCTTAGCAGAATAGGCTTGCTTACAAGTCATTTAAACTCTGACACACATTAATGACACTTGCTATGCTGTATTCTAAACAGATGCATTTCACATAGGAGATATTATTACTTGCAAAAATGAGCCTGATTGCAAATGGCTGAAGTGGTATTACCTATCAGCAGGCAATTCCACACTGGGGATATGGACGGCTTAGAAAAACTAATACCAATAAAATATTCTGTATAAACCACTATAACATCTCCAAGGCACAAGAAGCCATAAAAGAAAATGTTGTACTTATGAAATACTAACCTCATATGTGTACATCTTTACATAAATATATATTGGAATAGTGCATAGCTCTCTTTCATAGAACACATTTTTTATTTGATCGCACACATGCTATAAATTCACTTACTGAATTAGAGAGACCTTAAAAAGGTAGTTAATGCCTTAAAAATCTCCTTACCAGTAAAATGATGCGATCTAAGATAAATAATGTTCCCCTGACTCCTGCCTAAGTAGTGCTTTGGCATTACTTATAACTGAAGGGATCGTAATTGAAAGAAACAAAAAACAAAAAACAAACAAAAAAAAAAATATATATATATATATATATATATTATATATATATATATATATATATGGATGTTTTTTTTTGTGAAATGATAAATATAAGACTTCAATGTTTGACAATTCCTATACTACTTCGTTATCTATTAGTGGAACAGAAAGCATTACTCTGTGCTTACATTCCAATTGTGCCTTTTTCACCATCTCCCACAGTTTTTTTCCGTAGAACCTTTCAATTACCACTTACAGTATAATTATAATTTTCTACTATCATCATCGGACTCTCCCCCTTTATGCTTGTTTCACTCCTCTCAAATCCCCCCTCTTCTATTTTTTAATCACTTTGTCAACAGCCTGGTTCCTTTTTATAAACCTCTTCATTGCTGCCTCCTCTGTGCTCCAAGGGAAGTTTCTGAGCTCAGGGAACTTAGGACACCTGCATTCTGGTTTGGAAGGTGTAACACTATCCTTCAACAGCTCATTCTATCATCCTCATTCTGCCCTTCTATCATGCACCTTCATCATTCTCCCCCTTCCCATACTCCCATGGCTATGACTGTAGAGGTGATTTAACACCAGCTCTTGAGGACCAATCAAGTGTGTCTGAGCATGGGCACTGTAATCAGATGGTGCCGATCAGCGCACATAACGTCCTCTCTGAGTGTAGAGTTCAGAACAGTGGAAGCGGCAACAAGGCATGCTGGGGCATGGAAAGGACAGTGCTTTAACACTTTACGTAATTGTGAAGTATACTTTAGGGCAGTGGTTCTAAAACTCGGTCCTCAGGACCACACACAGTTCACGTTTTCCAGATCACCAGGCAGGCACACAGGTGTATTCATTACTCACTGACACAATTTAAAAGATCCACAGGAGGAACTAATTATTTCACTTGTGATTCTGTGAGGAGACCTGGAAAACATGCATTGTTTGGGGTCCTGAGGACCAAGTTTGAGAACCTGTGCCTTAGGGTTTAAGTAAGGAAGTTACGTAAGGTAGCTAATTAGCATAGTGTGTAGTGAGTTAACTAAGTGGAGACTATAACAAAATGTTGCTAATGCTGAGCATCCACTATACAATTAGATCTGTCCTATCTGGCTGGTTGGAATGAAAATCTAGTAATGTATGGGTGCAAATGACAATCGACCATTTGCTCTTAAACATTGGAAAAAAGGACAAAAATGATTGTTCAAATTGGTTAAATTAGTTTGATTTAACCAGTTTGACTGAACGACCAATTTTATCTGTTTTCCAGTGTTTGGGAGCAAATGGTTGAATGTCATTTGCTCCCATACATTACCCGATTTTCATTCCAACCAGCCAGATTGGACAGATATCTGGCAGATAATTGTTTAGTATATGCTAAGTAAGGTGACCCCTTAAGGCCTTTTCCCATCAGATTTTTGAGAATATGAGAGGATGTTCCTTTGATTTAACTTATCACTTTACTGTCCGTAATCTAGCATTGCATATAATACATAATTACATCTCCTTTTATAGCCTGCAATTGAGCAGTGCCACTAGTATCAAGCGTGTACAACTCAATGTGTAAAAAGTCAGCAAATAACACTGCGGGATGCACATTTTAGCATACGTTTATGAAGTCAAATGCATGATTTAATGAGTTCGATCTAAAAAGGAACAGACATCTTCCTTGTGATACAGTGTTTAGCTCAGCTAACAAAGGAACGGCTCTCGATTTTTAGCTGCAATGATTCAATCTCTCTGGATTCTGATGGGGATGAAAATTTGAGAATGAGGTGGGAGTGTCGCGGGCAATAGGTCAATAAAGAGCTAGGCCATTTCTGCCATCTAGGGCCAGCCATGTGGAACTAAGTGTGGCCAAACAACCAGCGTGTTGGACTCTGGCCAAGAGGCTCAGAACCAAGGCGTGTTGCCAAACTAACACCCCATTTTAAGAAAAATAAAAAGGCTGACTTTAAGCCTTTGCAAATGCTTCTCACTGAACATTTAAAAGCCGAACAATGCCAGAGAGTGTAAATTCTCTTCAACGTCTGATAAATTCTTTAACTGGTAATTTTGGCTCTTTGCAGCTAGCAGCTGTAAATGGATTAATGGCACTTAACTGTAGAGTGCATGTCACAGATCAGGTCTGAACATATAAACTGTTATGTAAGAAAAACATTCAGGAGAATTAGACTTGCTCCCAACTTTATATGAACGTGTCATTTCAGCGAGGCGTTTTCGGGAAAGCGGTTAATATAACATTTCAACAGATCTCAGCCTTAAAACTCCCATCAAGAAAAAACAGTTGAACATGCTGAATAATAATAATATTACAGTAAATCTCAGCTAATTTCCAAGGGGGGAAATGAAGCACGAGGGGAAATAGTACAGCTGGTTTTGGAGAGCTTATAACATTTATCTGTTAGTTTACGTAGCCACAGATTTGTAGAACTGCTGCCTTAAATGACCACAACCTAGATGCTATTGATCAGGACCACAGTGAACTGAGACCAAAGCGGAGATATTGTTATTGTCCAGAAACTATAGCTAATACGTAGTGTAACAATGTTCATCTGTACAATTTACTCACTTTAGACCAGTGGTTCCCAAACTTTCATGAATCATGGCACCCTAGAGTGTCAGCATTTTTTTCACAGCACCCCTAGGCCAAACGTTTTCTATTGAGAAACTCAGCATCATTAAATTAAATAAATTGTGCTTACCCATCATGCTTAGGTTCAGTTATGTGGTTGTGGATAGGGTTGTGCTTCTGTTTGTCCACACATATTATGATTGGCAGCCACCAGCCCTGATTTTGCCCATAACATTGATTATAAGTGATTTTATTTTTTTTCCAGGACCACCAAAGGCATCCCTACAAGTGCCCTGTGGCACCCCAGGGTGCCACATCACCTAGTTTGGAAACCACTGCTTTAGACAATTATCAGTTACACACTATATTAAGGGATGTACCGCTTATTAATACATGTAAAAGGCTCACACACTCCCTACAAACCCTAGAAAGAAAGCGGTTCAAATGACATCACACTCCCATATATAAACTTCCAATATATAAATAACGTACACAATTCTAGACTGTTGGCCACTGTATGGTATATAATCAGAAATGGTTGCACAGAAGGGCATCAGGTGTTGCCCAGCAAAGTGTTTTCTGTATGATGAATACAGCATAAGCCAACAAAAGGAAAGTGATCAAAAAGTCACTTCAAGGACTGCATGAGCAGCACTGATCCCAAATGCCAGTTGGTTTCTGCATCTGTGGACTGTCCAGCTGTTGAAGTTAGCACAGTGAGTACTGCCAGTCGGCACAGTGAGTACTGCCAGTCAGCACAGTGAGTACTGCCAGTCAGCACAGTGAGTACTGCCAGTGTGCTCCTCGTGTTGATCACTACTACCCAATCATTGGTTATGCACTAGAGATGGTTGTACAACTGCTCATAATTAACTAATCGTAATCTACTTACAGAACAGGAAATTGCCTAGCTGTGATAGAAGGTTACCTCTATGAAGCTTTGGGTTGTGTGTGTTGCATGTTATGACTTTCTTGACCTCTGCCAGGTAACTCAGAGATGTGAAATTCCTAAACTAGCAGCACAGGATGCCTCAGAAAGCTAAACCAAATAATGACACCAGAGAAAACTAGGCATGATGACTACATTAGTGTGTGCTTTCAATGTTTCTTTAATTTTACTGTGTGGAAAACTTTCATAAACAAATGCTACAAAATAAAAATGGCAACTCAGATCTTACTTCTCATTGCACTACACTGGCAACATATTTTTTATCTGCCTACAGAAAAAAAAAGTGCCAGAAAAGACACTTCATATAAGAGTGGACCATTGAGCCTAACATTTAATTGTTTCAGTTAAGTAATAGGCTGCTGTGGGGCTCATCTGACACGGCCAAGCCACATTTACTAGATTACCTATGTAAGTTATGTCTGATGCATAAAAAGTACCTAGCACTGACCTGGTTGGTGGGGAACCCCAAAACTACTGCCCTACCACAAAGCTTAGGACTAAAAGCTTCACCTGACTGATGAAGTGCTTTGATCTAATACAGTGTAGCACAGTGATGAGGCCAGGGAACACTGAGCATCTGCAAGTTCCCATCAGCGTGTGGTTGTTATTAACACAGCAAAGAATCTGAATATAACATTTTTAGACTCACATGAGGAAAAACATAAATATACCAAGACAAAGCAAGTTTACGTTATAATAAAAGTTGACTGCAATTTTGAGAGCCTTTTATTTATTGTCCCAAGCTGTTAATGCACTTACTTTCACCACAAGCAATATGCAGGGTGCAGATGATCTTCTAAGGAGGCAGATGCAAACGAGATTTATTTGTCTCTTATGAGCAGTGGCGTGAACAGTAAGTTGGGTTGCTCCTGTGGATGCCAAAACCTAAACCGAAGTCTCACTTCAACCACCAGCAGGGACGCGAGAGATTTAAGTCAGTCCATTTGTGCATGAACTGCTAGGCATAGTTACAACTCCCAGAGTCCCATGCACATCTGAACAGATGGGAATAAAGAACATGACATGTGACCGGTACATTCTGAGAGCAACACCTCTGGGTTGTAGGTCACCGAAGATTTCAACAAATCTCACCAGATATGGCAACAGATTAAGCGAGGGTAGAGACTGCCCTCCAACCTTAACCTGTTAAGACCTTTGAAGTCTTATGATGACCTCTATTCTACTCTTTCATATTAGCTGTTAGTTACACTAATTACTGCCTAATAGTAAGCTGGTGCCAGACACTGTTTCTAAAGACTTCCAGTGATGGAAGGCCAGTGTTACAGTTACCAGCATGCCAGATTTGCTGTGCAGAAAATAAAGATTCCGGTCCTTAATAAATGGTAACATTCCTAACATAGTCATGTACTTTACAGAATAATACATTCTGTTTTGTAAGGATTTAGATTAGGTTCATACACACAGTAGATTTGCTTTCAATAACTAGATGCTTTGACATTTATAGTCTGCAATTTGCATGTCCACAAAGAAAATGCAGGCATATACGCCAATGCAGCATTGTGCATCTCTGGCCCTTGCACCACCTAATAGCTGGAGAGGCAGAATGGGAAAATGAAGGGGCTTGCAGCAGGGAGAGTACTGAACAGTAAAGATCTGATCACAGACCTGCAGAATAATATATATATACACTTGTTAGAGGTGCATCTTTAGCACATATGCTAGAGGACAGGCACCAATACAAATAAATACTGAGGATGATGAATCTGATGTAAACCAATCTCGAGATGTACACAGCTCTGCATATGGACAGAAATCTACATTTTGTGTGTGTGCTTTTCTTTATAGTAATGTCCTAATGGTAGAAGATAATAGTGGTGTATTGATCATAAGAGGTAGAAATGGTAAAATATATCATATAGACTGGACAGCAACAACACACAACTGAATGAGGACAGAAAATAGCCTTCTCTGTGATTGTGCAGTGATTACAATAAGGCAGGTATTCGCTGCCCCCAGGCTGACGGGACATGCGGGAAGTTGAGCTACAAAGCAACAGGTGCCTTTCACAGGTTGGCATTATGTCCAAAATAGCACTTCCCAAAACTTCCTAAGCCTGAATGAATGTCAAAATGTATCCTTTACTGTATATGGTTACTAAACTGACCAACGCAGTGATTTGTTTTAGCTATACCTGTGGAAGTGATCGGGTGTTTAGTCTGTACATCTGTCACTTCTTTCCATCATATTACACAGAGGCGGATTTAGGGGTCAAGCCTCCCCTAGGCACAACCAAGGGTGCAGCTACAGTTGGTTCGGCTGCTATGGGGCCCGGGCCGCCTCCATGGCCCGGCCCTCCCCCTGCAACCAGTAAAGGCTTCTCTATTCTAACCAGGGTGCTGCTGCAAGGCGGGACGTCTGCTGTCACGGGCCCGGCCGTCTCCACCTCTGTCTCTCCTCACTGGGAGGAGGTGCAACTGTATGTGACTTCAAGATTACCCATTTACCCATGGGTCCTGCAGGGAGCATAACTACCTAACTGAATTACTGTTGGGGCAATGTATTTTTTTTTTTTTTATTTGCATTAAAGATTTTTATTATAAATCACCAGAATCATTAACGGAAAGTGCAAAACATCCTTAGCAAACAAGGTACATTCAATGTCAGTAAAATAGTCAATAGTAGAAAAATTGCAATAACAGAATTAGAACAAATCACAGCATATGTACCAATTTCTCAAAATAATTAGTGATAATAAAAGAAAAGAGACAGAAGGAAAGGCGGGGGAGGGGAAACCACCCGATAAATATTACAAATAGGCAATGAGGCCACTAAGTGACTAAGCAGCCACCCTGAGCATACTTGAGGTAGGAGGGAGAATCTTTGAACAAGAGCCATGGGATCCAGATCACACTAAACTCTGGAATCAGACATCATGAGATCGTAAATAGTCCTACAGAACTCCAATATGGAGAGCCATTTGGCTATGGTGGGTGGGGTTGTAGACTTCCAGTGAACTGGAATTACGCCATTGGCTGCACTATTTAAATGTTTTAGAAGTTATTGTTTTATGACGACACTGGGCTAGTAATCTTATTGAGAAGTCAAAATACTGGATCTGCACTGACTTCCTGCCTCAGCATCTCTCTAGACAAGGAAGTCACTAAATCCCAAAAGCTGCGTAGAGCCACACAATCCCAAAAGTGTTGACGCCAATCCTGGGATTGGGAAAGCAATTTGAAAATGGTAGGTGGCCTGCGAGAAGCCTCGCCTATCGATTTGTTAGAGAGGAAGTGTCTAATAGAAAGGTACCTCCAAATCTCAGAGGTGGGGAGGTCCCAAGTTGTGCGAACCAGGCAGAAAGAGTGTACACCAGGTAACGACACCAGCTGGCCGACACGCACAACTTCAGCCTTTAGCCAGAGATGAAAAGACATAGGGGTCATACCAGGGGGAAAGTCGGGCTTAAGAAAAGGTGGCGTCATAGGGGAGATTTCTTAATCTTTTTATTTATAATTTTTAAAGATGTATACATCACAAATATTAACATACACCAAAAAAATTATTTGAATAATCAACAACTCAAATATATCCACTAACATATCCAAAAAGTAAAACTTCACAAACATCCACATCGATCAAATTTTTGATTTGTTACAAAAGTACATAAAACAAAACAAAAATAAAATAAAAGGAATAAAAGGAAAAAGGAGGGGGGGGGATTAGAGAAGGGCAAACTACGGTATAGTTTATCACTCATGATAAATCAAAATCACTCCATTCCGGGCAACTGTCTATGAAATGCAGAGTACCAAGGGCCCCAGGTAGCATGAAAGTTATTCACTGAATCGTGAAGGAGTGCAGTAATATATTCCATAAAAGCCAAATACCATACTTTATTTAACGATGAGGCTATTGCCGGGGCTTCAGTTTGTTTCCAATTTGTGGCGATCAACAGTTTGGTAGCATTATAGATATGACCACAAAGTTTGTTCCGAGGTTTAGAGAGAGAGCCAGTGGGTTTGCATAGAAACATATGTAGAGGGTCTCTAGGGGGAGAAACACTGAGCACCTTGAACACCAAAGATGTGACTTTGTCCCAAAGTTTGCATATCACAGGGCAGTCCCACCATACATGAAGATAGGAACCTGTTTGGGCACATTGTCTCCAACAGAAGTCCGAAGACCCTAGGGAAAATCTGATGTAGTTTTTCAGGAACCATGTACCAGTGCAAATAAACTTTGAAGAAATTTTCCGTAATATTAGTGTTAATTGAGGACTTAGCCAACCATTGTCTAATATCTGCCCAGTCGTCGTCCTCAAAACTAATCCCTAGGTCTCGTTCCCAGGTCCGCTCAAATGGTTCCTTAAATTCAAGAGATGAGGGGGCTATCAACGAATACATAATAGATATCGAACCCTTGCAGCCAGGGTTATGAATACACTTGCGCTCAAATGTGGTAGGTTCTTGCAGTTTGTGAAGTTTGCTGAGTGAGCGAATGAAACTGCAAATTTGTAAACATGCAAACTGAAAATTAGATGATAAACCATATTTTTCGCTCAGGTCTGCAAAATTTTGGGGGCGAAATCGCCTAGAATATGCAGTAATCTAGTTAACCCAGCTGATATCCAAGGATGCATATAAGAGTATACGCACCCCAACGGGAAGTGAGGATGGCGCCATAATGGGGTCAGGGGGGATGGATATGGTGCCAATTGTAGGCGTTTATTTAGTTTGTCCCAAACTTGTAAGACAGCTCTTACACAAGGAATTTCTTGAACCGAGGCTAGTCTCAGATTAGGGGGAAGCCAAGGAAGGGAACTAGCCGAATGGGTGCCCACCAGTTCATTTTCAAGAATTACCCATTTCCTACTCCCCTCTTCCGAATGCCATGATTTTATGTGGCTCAGTTGTGCTGCAGAAAAATATCTATCAAAGATGGGAAGGACAAAACCCCCATTACTCGTCGATTTGGACAGACAGGTCCTACTGAGTCTCGGTTTTTACCTGACCACGCGAAAGAGCCACAATGATTTGACCTCACGAAGATAAGAGGTCAGAACCACAATAGGGAGTGTTTGGAATAGGTATAATAACCTAGGAAGGATGGACATCTTAACTGCGTTAACACGACCTGTGCATGAGATGCAGAGTGGAGCCCATCTGGACAAATCTTGTTTAATTAATTGCAGTAGAGGGATATAGTTAGCCTGAAATAAATGTTCATATTTCTTGGTTATAGTAATCCCTAAATATTTGAAAGATTTAGGTCGCCATATGTAATCAAAATTAGTCTCTAAAAGCTTCTGTGATGGAGGAGGGAAGTTGAATGCCAAGGCCTCCGATTTGGTGCTATTTACTCTATGTCCCGAGCATCCACCGTAAGCGTTTAATTCGGCCTGCAGATTAGGGAGCGAAGTCATAGGTGATGTCGATTTCGGATGAAATACAAGAGCGCTTACTTAGTAATTTCCATAGATACAGAGTGGGACCAACAGTAGGGTGAGCAACCGAAGGCAGGGTGGGGAGCCAAGATGGAAGCCAAAAGGCTCACAGAAAGTCCTTGATTTTCGATAGTCACCCACTGTTTGTCCGAATCCAGTCTAGACCACTCTAGGATTCTACTGAGAGAAAGGGGCGGTGTATTTGCTATGTGGCTTCCATAGGTATTACTGTGCCCCTGGCCACACCATTAATGCCTAGCTGCAGAGAGACGGCTGTGCATTAACATCATGATAGTGCCGGCTCATGCTCTGCCCTCTTCATGATGTCTGGCGCTGGTTGAACTGAAGCTGAAGCCTCCCGGCAGACAGCAATTAGACAGGTAGCTCCAACCAACTGCATGCAAATCGCCACCCACTTCACCCCCCTGCTGGTGCTATATACAAAAAGGATCTTTGATGGCAGGGTGCCTGCTCTGCCGCCTCCAGCAGGTGTCACCCCCTATACACGTGTCTCATGGCCATAAAGGGTGACACATGCTGGGGTCGGCAGTGTTAAATCCACCAATAATGTTACATACAATATTTTATTTTTTATTTTTTGTGAATATGTAGCTCCGTTTCTAAGAGCGGTCGTTCTACTGACTATTTCGATCATTTTATTTTGTTATTAATGATGAATGCTAATTTTTAATAAAATATATTTGTAAAAATATTATTGACGTGTTCTATTACCATATGAAGAAGTAAGGCTACAGGTAGAGTTCTATAATACACAAAATAGAAGTCTGAGGTGACTTCTAATATCCCCAGTTGCTTATAGGTATGAAGCACATTATGAGATCATCTCAGGAAAATTGCTAAATCTGTAAATGTGGCATTCAGTTATAATAACTCACCATTTAGAAGTTAAACTGACATATACTGAACCCAAATTATAAATCTAAAAGTATTGGGATCCTTTACAGATTCTGCGAAATAGCAAGCCTGAACCCTAATATGCTAATATAAATTAAATACACGTGGCATCTATTCCATTTTAAATTTTTCCCACCTTCCTACACAAACACTGCTACAAGAAAATAATAAAATAAATAAATAGAATGGGATTCAAATAGGCGACAGAATTCCTGAAAAAAACAAAACAAAAACTCTTGTGTACTGTTGAATCCTGAATAAAAACAGACATTAACTTTAAATTCTCTACACATTGATCAGTGCTTAAAATTGTGTACCCCATTTCCTTACACTTTCTGGAGTGCATTAGTGAAAAGCATAGTAAATCATCAGTATATAATTATTAGTATACAATCATTATTAACAGTTTCTTATATAGCGCAGCATATTCCGTTTACAATGGGAAAGAACAGTAATAGAACAAAACTGGGTAATAACAGACAGATATAGAGGTAAGAGGGCCCTGCTTGCACACTTGCAATCTATACCATTAACATATCTCAGCAGTTTCCAACCAATATTTTAGATCACATAATCAAAGTACTAAGAAAAATAAATATGTTGGTTAAATTTTAATACAATAAATACAATTATATTATACAATTTTAAATTCTGTTAGTACATTTCTAGTGACGCATCCAGGGATGGTGACATACAAATGCACAGTCTGAGAATCATGGGCTTATCTATTGCCTATACGAGCGTATGATCTAGGCTTGTAGGAAAAGCTGTACTATACACACTAGATAAAGTTGACATTCTGAAATAAAATATCATCTGCAATACCTGTCAAGATCTGACATGGAGCTGAAATAGAGACTATAGAATGACTGCCCCTCTCTATTATCACTGATTTATCAACATTAATATTAATACCAGGCTAGCACTGTCTAGGAATGGTTTGTATAGAGCATCTTCTATGGTAAAACACCATCTGCCATGCAGTAAATCAGACGCTAACACTTTGCTTTAAGACACCTATTAATTCAGACACAGGAAGAAAAGAGGGCAGATATCTAAAGCAAGAGAGCTATTTTGGAATAAATCTTTTTATGTTAAGAAGTGTGCTACAGACTTCCTGCAAATTTAGACTATACTGTATTATTATTATTAGTTCTTTTATACAGCACTTTCATATTGCACAGCCCCATATTGCACAGCACTTTACAGGTAAAATATAGTCATTCATAAAAGTCTAAACCCCAGTTGAGTTTACAACCTATGGGCCTGATTCAGACCCACTCGCTAAGATGCATACTCTCGCTGCTGCTGCCGATGGTAAGTAGTGTGTATGCATTGTGCGCATGCATCGCAGTGCGCATACCTTAGCGAAAGTTCACAATGCATTCGCTCGCTGCGCATAGACAGCCCAGCAGAGTGAATGACAGGGGAAGCCGTTTGTAGGTGGTAACAGGGGCTGGCCATTAAAAAACGGGGGAGTGGAGGTGCAAACGCAGGCATGCCTGAGCATCTCAACTGCGTTTTAGAGGTGTGCATAATTATAAGACAGCATCACAGTACACGTCACCTGGCTTGTTTTTACACTGAAGTGCTCGCAGTGCTTGCGGCAGGGTATGGTCAACCTGAAGCACTGCGATAGCATCCGATGTTACCCGACGTACACCGATGGTTGCATACACTTCCTGGACATAACATGCACAAGTGGATGTCTTAAAACAGGCTGGTGGGTGTCTGCTTACACTATGTGATCACTCTTTAAGAAATACTGGGCGTGCTAATGCATTGCTGTGTGATAGCACTGCCTACGCAATTTGCATACACAATGTGCGAGCGATCGCATCTAGCGAGCGGCTATGAATCAGGCCCTATGTCCTGATTCTGATGTGGACGGCCTGTCCAACTAAAATGCAAATGCGGCAGGAGGTGTCTCTAGGAAATCGACACCTCCTGCATGCAAGAGTGCAGCTACCGTAGGCTCTGCTACCAATCACTAAAGCTTACTCAGCCTGGCCATCGGAACCACTCTGCTGGGTACATGATACAACATAAACCATGTGTAAATTTTATATATATATATATATATATATATATATATATATTTTATATATATATATTCCATAGACAAAAAACCTTATGGTTTCACATGTCCCATGAAGGCTTAAGGCTTCTTAAACATGATCTGAATTTTCACAAAACCTACTGAATTTTGGCTGCTCAAACTTAAATAAGCAATGAAATTC
Source organism: Taudactylus pleione (assembly GCA_031769625.1). Lineage (NCBI taxonomy): Eukaryota > Metazoa > Chordata > Amphibia > Anura > Myobatrachidae > Taudactylus > Taudactylus pleione. The sequence goes on along the minus strand of JAUIMM010000368.1, from coordinate 8,579,403 downwards.
CGATCATTAAGGCTGACTCCTTAATGGACGTGTTCCTTGCGTAATACAGATATGGTATGCCATCACACCGGGGTTAACAACAGATTAGGCACTCTCACAGAGTGAGATTTCTGTCACTCACAAAGTGGTGGAGCTGCTAATTCACACAATTGTGTGCTCATTGGAATACACACATGCAGTCAAAGCATTAACCTGGCCGATTGTCAGCCCAGGCCGGGGATCCCTGGGGAACCCCCCCAATAAATGCGTCCACCTCTCCAGGGCACCCCAGGCCTAGGCTGATAGCCTGGGGCTATCCCAGCACCCCTGGGTGGTGGATGCTGGGTTGATTGTGTGAATCAAAGCACAACCAGCCCTGGTCTTTTCACGGCCAGTCCTGGTTGTTAAAATACAGGTGACAAAAAGCGTAGGGGTCCCCCGTATCTAGCACAACCAGCACCAGGCTAGTCAGAACCTGCCCTGATTGCCAAAATACAGGGGACACACGACGTAGGGGTCCCCCGTCCTTTCAGCAATCAGCACTGGGCTCTGGTCCGGTCCTGGAAATACAGGTGAAAAAAATTAGTAGAGTCCCTTTGTATTATCCAAAACCAGCACTGGACTGTCCCAGTAAGCCTTCCCTACATGCTGATACTTGGAGAACCACAAGTACCAGCATGCAGGGCATAAGGGACCACTGGCACCTGTAGTCCCCCTGTAAAGAAAATATTAAAATAAACACAATACACTTTAATATTGTAATATTTTATTTTAGTACATCTTCACCAGGGGGACGGCGGCATGTAAGCTCTTTTGCGTGGCTGCCACCACCCCAGGGCTTGGACGTCTTCGCCTGGTGGGAGCCAACCCGCTAAGGCTTTGGCATCTTCACCTGGCGGGCGCGAACCTGCCAGGGCTTCTGGCATCCTTGGTGGGGGATGGCAGCCAATTACTTCTTTTGCACGGCTGCCACCTCCCCAGCGCTTCTGTTGCCCTCTTCACCTAGTAGGCGGCAGCTCTTTTTCATAAACGCCGCCCACTAGGACTTCTGGCATCTTCCTTCTTCAGGAGCTTTACATTCCTCCCTCCCAGCCTTCGGAATGCCATGCTGCCTACTCGTGCTGGCCAAGGGGGTGGGGCGATGACGTCGCAAGCAGTTTTTGGCTTGCAACAGCCATCTTTGAATTTCAAAAATTTTTAAATGGGCTCCACTGCCGAACTCTGCAGAATGGCAGGCAAGGACTGGATCCTCTCAGATCCAGGCCCACCACCAATGCCCACACCGCTGCCGGTTCCCCCTCCACCGCTGGGTCCCGCTGACAGCCGCACCACCGCCGCTGACACACGCACCGCCGCCACTGACACCCATGCCTCCACTGCTGATGGCCCCACCATTGCTGGGTCCCCGCCACTGCTACCGCCCGCTGCCTTTGCCGGGTCCCAGCGCTGCTAACGCCCGCAAATGACAGCCATATTGGTGCACCCAAGTGAAGCCACTGCTGGAGGCTCCTACTGAGGCTGCGCAACAAGTTGAAACTTCCTATCTGTATAATGGCAGATTTGTGAGGTAATAGTTTAAAAACTGTAACTTTCTCAATTACCAGAGCACCAAAAGCACCTACTTTGGAAAAATAGCTACCTAATAATACAAACGCCAAGTCTAAATTTGCCCACTACCTATATGCAGTATATATATATATATATATATATATATATATATAGATATATGCGCCAAAAGGTTGATTCAATTAAAATCCATTATATGCACAATCTGCGGCTGCTTCTGCAGAGAAGGTCCTTTGTCAGCACAAGACCCAATAGAGTATTTGAAGAACAGGTTTCGTAGGGGGCGCCAATGTCATAGATAAATGCTGTTCAATTCATGTTCACCATGAATTCTCTCTCTTGTAATAAAAAGTCCTTTTTGTAGTATAGACCTCTCGGTGTCTTAAGAGTGCCCTCTTTAATGGACCAGAGGACCGATGGAATGCAGTCTTCTTCTACTAGATTCTATAACGAGACCCTTGCAGCAAATACACCCCAAAAAATGACCAATCGGCCTCTTAGTATGCGTATTTTAATTTTGTATTTATTAAAATGCAATATAAAATGAAATAAAACTCCTTACACGACACACACAAAAACATGCAGTTATGTCCTCACTGTGGGGTACATGATATCCACTTGCTATCTTTACCTCTTATGCCATGGGGTATGAGCTCTCAACAGCAAATTGCCCCCACTAGAGGTCAGCCCCGCACTATGCACTCAACGTGTTTTGTCAAGATTACTTCTTCAGGAGTGTGTTTAATTCCAAATACTCTGCTCCTAGTGTGTGATCAGGTTCCTTGTCAGGTAGTGTCCTGACAAGGAGCCTGGACAAACACTAGGAGTAGACTAATTGGAATTATCCAGGCAATGCGCAGATTACCGTGGGACCATACCGTGTTTTCTATGTTCGCTTAAGCAGCTTCATAATGCCAAGACTCTCCATGTAAAAAGGTTACACCAACAGTAACCTGGCTACCAGAAACTAACAGAGGCTCTACCAGTTTGCCTTCTACAGTGACTATACACATTTGTTTATCTGGCTCAGTCTGTTGGTCTGCAGTTCAGGCTAGCCAAGCAAAGAAAGATACTCTGTGATTTACATAAGCAGTATAATATTGCACAGGTTCAGAGATAAGTGGACAATTAGCCGCCACTAAATCTAAAACATCTGATCCTATTTTTATAAAGTGTTATACGAGGCAGGAACCTTCCTGGCACAGCTGGTCAATCTCCAAGGCTACAGTCTCTGAACAAGTAAATTCATGCAACTGCCCAGCACCCTTTTTCCTTGAAACAGTGGAGATTTCCGTTGCAGGAGTAGGAGCCGGTGGGGTATAATCAACAGTTTCTCAGCCGTCACATACCTCTCTACCATTTCCACAATATGATTTGCCATTTTAGGGTACCTATGGCTCACCCACAGAACTGCAGGAAAGGACCATAGATATCGGTCCATAACGACCCTTTCCACGATCTGTGGCCCTGTCACAGTCTCTGGTTGTAGCCGCTTCTTCAGTTAACATTTCAGTTTTCAGTTGGTCATAGTCCAGGGCATCAGTAAGGCTTAACTCAAAATACGCATTTTGTGGTTCTCCTAAAAATAACTGTGCCAAACGACCTGCCCACTGATCTTTAGGCCAACTTTCTTGATCAGCTGTTTTTTCAAAAGTTGTTAAATAGTCTTCAACATCATCACGGTTTGTCACTTTTTTGCAAAACATGACTAGCCCGTATGGAGCTGGCTTTGATGTCTGGGGAAACATTTCTAGATAGTGCTGCAAAAAGCTGCACCACCTCTTTTAAGGCTTTGTGGTGCAGTTGCCTGCACAGTTCAACGTTAACCAATTGCTGTTGCCTCCAGTTTTCCTCAACAGCCAATTGTTATCGCCTCTGGATCTCCTCAGCATCCAATTGCTGTTGCCTCCGGTTCCCCCTCAATGGCTAATTGCTGCACCCTGGTGGCTTTCTGCTGAGCCGATGTAGCATATAGCAAAGCCTTAACTATGTCTTCCATGCTATCTATTAGGTGTAGGGGAAAAGCTGAATTTGGCTTCCCTAAGCATCCGATGATGACACCACCATGAAGTTCACAATATTACTCTCTCAACTCCCCTTCTCCACCCCTCCCCCCAAAAACAGGGATGTCTGTCACTTTAAATTTTTCACAGATTTTTATGGCTGCAATTTAAGTGCCATGCTCGCATTCACCACCATGCGTAGCAAGATCAGGTCATGGGGTGCTGCTTCTTGGGTAAACGTTAGTAGTTCTCTTGCAGCAACCGATTAAAAGCACACTAGTTAAACCCGGAAGTTAGTCTGACCCCCTATTTAAAAAATTGGAACAATTCGGTAATATTTCTGGATTTACAATTAATTTCACCAAATCTACGGCATTAGCTTTGGGTAATAGACCCTTTAGAGCTAAAGACAATTTAGGGGGCCTGAGATGGGCGTCATCTAATATACCTTATCTGGGTATACAATTACCCAAAAATATTCATGACTTGTACTCTTTGAACATTACTTCAATAATGAATAAAATATTTACGGAAATGGAAAATTGGCAACATTTTCCACTTTCATACTTAGGAAGAGCCAATTTAATAAAAATGATAATTTTTCCTAAACTACTGTACCCTCTACAGGACCTCCCGTTACTTCTCACCCTAAATGACAGTAAAAAGGTAGATGCTGAATTTCGGAAATTCATATGGCATAATTTAAAAACCAAAGCTTAGTTTGAAAATTCTCCAACACACTAGGGAAGAGGGTGGAATTCATTTTCCCTATATTTTTCTTTATAATCAAGCTGCAATCTGTAGATATATACAAGACTGGATTTTACATAGAAACCATTTTGCCCATAGTGATTTGGAGAGACAGTTTCTGTCTGGCTTGGACCTGGTATATTTTTTACATATGCCCAAATGTGATATACCTTTATCTTTGCTTGATAACCCACTCCTGATGTCAACTTGGTCAACATGGCATTCAATACGTAACAAGTTTAAATTCCATGTTTCTTATTCTTTGCATCTCCCTCTGCTGGGAAACAATTACTTTCAAAACGGATCAGCGACACACCCCTTCCGAAAGATAGGATTCACTGGGTCTTCGCACTGTTAGGCAATTCACTAGTTCTTTGCGGAGACGGCCCTTAACATATGAACAAGCACACACACAATACAATTTTCTTCAATCTAACAATTTGGCCTTTTTGCAAGCGCAGCATTATACTAGTAAAATTTTATCCTTTTTATCTCCCTTGGATTGGGATAATAAATTAAATACTGCCCTTTTATATACTGGTGATCCGTATAAAACCATATCACTTTTTTATAGTCTATTAAGAGTTCCTTATTTTACGGGAACATTCTACACGGGTATCACTAAATGGCAGACCTGCTTTCCAAATCTTACGGAAACTAATATTTTACGTACTTTACAATACTCCCTCCGCACACTGACAGCTACAACATATAGAGAAATGTTTTATAAGCTATTTTATAGGGGATATCTTTCTCCTACAAGTAGTCATCTTATTGGTATCACAACCTCTTTGGCATGTCCAAAATGTACCCAATTAGAAGCATCTTTGTATCACTGTTTATGGAATTGTAGACTTATCAAGAAATTTGGGAATGAAGTAAAGCAATATGTAGTCACAGATTTGATTAACTATTTGCCATTAACACCAGAATGGGCAGTATTGGGATATATTCCAGGAATAACTAGAATTTCCAAAGGATGTAGAAAGCTATTATTAATTATCTCGGCTGTATCCTGCAACAATAGATTGCTCCTACCCCTCCTACATTAAATATGTTCAAAGAAAAATTATTTTATATCTTCAAAATGGATTGGGTCGACTCCTCCCTTAACAAGGAAAAAAAAACAGAACAGTTCTTCTTAATTTGGGAGAGCTTTATTGATACTTTAAACTCTGAGATTAAAAGACAGATACAACATTGTTTCAAATCAACACAATGGTATGAAACAAGACGGCTTTTACAAGATACAGGATGGTAGGTTTGGAGCCTGGAGTGCATGGCTCATACCCCCCTTTCCACCATATCCCCTCCTGGGTGTGGGTTGTTTTTTTTTTTTTCCCCTCCTTTTCTTTTTATCCTAATACCCGTTTCTTATTTTATTTTCTATTATTTTATTGTGGTTGAAGTTATAACAACAATTTCTTGAATATTTTTCTTCTACCTTTATGGAATGGTAATAAGAGAAAATTGTAGTGAAGTTACATATTCTAAAATGTATTAATTACATGCATATATGTTATGGCGATGATACATCTCTGTGATACATTTATTGGTATTTTATGATATGCTTGATGACTTCAATAAACACATTTATGAAAAAAAAAAAGCACACTAGTCTCGTGCCTTGATATCAGCAGCTAGTTTTATTTCACAGTACAAAATAAACAAAATATAATCTGACCTGTCTGGCACTAACTATACATAAGTTTCGAAGGGAATCGGTATGTAATACCGACAGACGGGATCCAGGCGGTCAGAATCCCGACGCCTGAATCTCGACAGGGTTAATATACAGACACTTGGTGTAGGTATGCTAACCCTCCCCCTCTCCCTTCCCTAACCCTTCCTCCCTGGTACCTGAACCTAAGCTCCCCCCATGTGCCTAAACCTAACCTCCTCCTCCTCGTACCCTAAACCTAACCATCCCCCCTTAGTGCCTAACCCTAACCCTCCTCCTAGTGCCTAACCCTAACCCCTAAACCCTACCCTCCCCCCCACCCCACTACTTACCTTCGGCATCCTGGCGGTCGGTATACCGGCATCGGAATTCTGACCGGCCGCCTGTATTCTGGAGTTGTAAGCGTCGGCATACAGACCGCTGGGATGCCGAATGCATAACGTCTCAAACATAGTATTGTCTTTCAATAGGTCTGTCAGCTTTCTCCCTAGGTAGTGAGAGATAGCTCAGAGAAACCAACACACCTTTTAACAGCCTCTCAGAGGTGGTCTAGCAATCAAGGCTCATTACCTGGAAAATTACCACATAGAAATATAAGACACTTATCTGGACGCCCAAAAAAGGACTCATATTTTGTTGCAATTTGTATCACCTACACCACATACACTTAGTTATATCTAGGTTGCTTAGTCGCAAAACATACATAGGGTTCATTGTATCTTAATCACCACACAGAAGTTAAGAACCTGGGACATATATACTTCCCACCAAGAATTTCCCCAGAGCCACTATTCAGCTATCTATCTTATATATAGTATACCTTTTTCACGTTACAGGTAAATTTATAAAAGCACATGAGCAGGCCCCGTTTTCAGACTTGCCTTCAACTATTTGCATATATATAATATATATATATATATATATATATATATATATATATATATAACCGCCTGGATCCCGTCTGTCGGTATTACATACCGATTCCCTTCGAAACTTATGTATAGTTAGTGCCAGACAGGTCAGATTATATTTTGTTTATTTTGTACTGTGAAATAAAACTAGCTGCTGATATCAAGGCACGAGACTATATATATATACATACACACACTGTATATAGATATGAAAAATTTATCTAATTCAATCCAGGTATCCTAAACATCAACCACAGGTTGCAGTGGAGCAGAGACCTGGTGCCCTATTTTCTGTTTAATCAAGCAATAATCTTGTTTTAGGTACCCAAATGGCACCTTCGGGTACTTGGCATGTTGTTCTTCTGTGATTTGGGATTTTATGTATTATCCGGTTTTGATTATTCTGATCTTCAATTTTACTCTGCCTTTTGTCATTATGTATGCTACATTTCTTTCCATGTCTGCCGCAGTTATTTATATATAGAATTTTTTTTTGTATGGTGTGCATTTTAAAATTTTAATGAAAAGTACTCAATTTAAAAAAAAATCAAGTAATAATGTTGAAGTAAAGAAATACTTTAGGAATGAACACGGACCCCCTCATCTATTAATACACCCCTGCTACTGCGCGTGTGCAGATCTCCAAGAATTTGGCACCCATGCTATTTTACCTGCGCACATCTTCAGAAAGATGGCAGCAGTGCCATTTTCCCAGTGAATTCTGCAGCGCTGATGACCAGATAAGTATTCATCCAGGGGCCCGTGTGCACTGTGCACCCTGCACTCGTTATAGATATGTCCATGTCTTTGTCAGCTAGGCCTAGGATTACCCCATCTACCCAATTTTACACAGAGCAAAAATGGCTGGGGAATATACAAAGCCTGTTTAAATATATATGTGGTGATGAGACGTTTTATAACACCATTTATTGCAGCAATTTAATACAATCTGTTAACGCAGCAACTTTCCTTTAAAATATTAGAGAGGCAGTGGAGCGATACTTGGAGCTGCCTCTGCGATACTGAATAGGAGCAGTTAGGCTTAGTTTACCGCTTAGTTTACCGCTTCATCAGGCCAATCTTGGGGATTAAGCTAGATCACGCATGCATGGGCTTTGGTTTTTAGTTCCACTGATGTAAAAAAAAAAAAAAAAATAAAGTTAAATAATAATATTCAAATATTTAAAAAATAAAATAAAAATGTGTATGTATTATTTTCTGTTCTTGCATCCTGAGATGTGAAATAAAATGGTTCAGCAGTATGACCTTACATGTAACCCCTCTCCAGTGTATCATATTTGGCAGCACCCACTTTTCTCTATGGAGTTTAATGACAGTTTAGCTGTACAATGAATCCTGGCTGTTAATCGGGTGTGGCATGTAGCTGGTGGTTGTGCCCCAAGCTCCTTCCTTGATTTTTATGACAAGTATCACCACTTCCTCGGCTCTTCAACTCCAGTTCCTGCAACTGAAGGGGTTTATACAGTCTTGTACCTGGTCTTCTAAGCTCAGACACTTGTGATGTGTTTTTCCTGTGGGTTCTCAGGAAGCTATATCTCCCCTTTACCACTTTATTCTATCTACTACAGAAAGACCCCTGGAATTGTTTGAGCTGGTGGGGAAAGAGTCTTGAATAAACCCCTTGATCAGTAAGAGTGCTCACTAACAGTAAGCTGATAAATCCTCTATAAATGCTTCTTTGCATGAAAATACTTTTTAAGGTTTACACAAGATGGTATTTGGTTCCTTTTAAACTACTTCAGATGTATCTTACTGTAGCTCTTCCAATTTATGTAGGAGATAATGTGGTCATGTCGGCACTTATTTACACGTCTGGTGGGAATGTCCTCTGGTATCCACTTTGGGATGAGGTCAGAATGCCGACCGCTGGGATTCCGGCGGTCAGAATACCGGCGTCGGCATCCTGACCGCCAGAATCTCGAAGGTAAGTACTGGGGTTAGGGTAAGGGGTTAGGCCAGTGGTTCCCAAACTGTGCGCCGCGGCACTCTGGAGTGCCTCGGTAGTCGGGACACTTGCAGGGGTGCTTCTGTTTGGTAGTCCAGCACCAAATCAAATTCTTTAGGGTCAATGTAATGTAAATATGTGCACAAACAGAAGCACAAACGTGTCTACCACTATATAACCAAACCTAAGGAAGACAGGTAAGCACTATTTACTTCACTACATTTTTTTTATGAATTTCTCAATAACAAACTTTTGGCTTAGGGTTGCCATGAAAACAATGCTGATGCCGTGATTCAAAAAAGTTTGGGAACCACTGGGTTAGGTTCTAGGGGGAGGTTACGTTTAGCCTGTGGGGAGGGTTGGGTTTAGGCACTACTGGGGGAGGTTAGGTTTAGGCACCGGGGAGGGAGGGTTAGGGGAAGGATTAGGTTAGGCTTACTTACCAGGGGGCATCGGCATTCTAATCTGGTCGGGATTCTGACAGCAGGTATCCCGAGCGCCGGCATCCTGTACCCAACCATCCACTTTCTGGAGTAGAGTATCAGCCCTTCTCGGGTGGCTTTTTTGTGCCACAAAACCTACTGACCCCCTTGTCACTGTACTGTGCTACCCAATCAAGACTCTTAACTGCTAGAGTTTGGAAGAAATCAGACTCACTGAATTATGATGCAGTACTTATACGCATTGGCACGGACCAATTCAGCTTCACAACAGAATCCAAAAATTCCACTTGGTCTGGAAATCTTGATACTCATTCAACAATTCCTCACTGCCTGGTACTTCTGTTAGTTATGCCTGTTTCCCCTGATCTATAGGTCACTTTCATTGTAGTCACTTTGTCACGTATCTAGTTAAGTTATAGTTTTGTTTAATTAACTGTGATGACTTTTGTGTGTTTTGATTATATTGTGACTGCGATCTCTGTCCCTTTTATTGCATGTATTTGTTGTTACAAATAAAGAGATTAATAAAGAATAAAGTGAATTTTGCAAACAGACGTCTGCTTTCACTTTCTATGCTGCACTAGAAAAATGAAAGTACAAATTTGATTGGACGTTATGGATAATAATAATACATGGCATGAGTGTCTTACTTTACGTGTCCTAACAATGTAACTATGATAATGATTGTAAAGATCCACTGTAAGCCAATAATATGTATCTATTGTGGTCTGGCATATATTGTGTCAATGCTTTTGCCTCCATCTGTAAATTAACACATGGTTATGGTATTTGCACACACACATGCATCTGATGGTAAACCATATACAGTATGTAACTAGGCAGTCACCAACAGTCATAATACAGAGATAGTACATGACAGATAATAACATTCTTTCTGATGATGTATTTGTGGTAAGCACTGTAAATGGATATGATCACAAGCAATTCTCCAAACCACTTGTTACAATGTCCTAACCTCAAATACTGTCTCACACGCTGTAGATCATCCCTTTCCTATGTGAGATACAAATGTAATCTCAGACAGCACGCTTGTCACTTTACAGCAATGCCTGTAAATCAATTTCTATAAAGCTGAGGAAACAAATAATTTCATGCAATTTACACAAATTAGTGATTTTAGTCTCAACCTGATACGCTTCTGTGTGTACTGAATTAGAAATCAATATGTCTCCTTTAGTGATGTACAGTATTTTTAAATGCATGACATCCAGTATCACTGAAAGTGATCACGATTTAGTAGATGTGATTTTAAACATGACTTAGAAGAACTGTCAATGACTGGTGAAACAATCAGTTAATTTTAAATTAACCTTTGCAATACACATACCACACAGTCTATAGACCAACTAAAAATCATACATAGCCAAGACAAACACATCTAGAATATATAAACAAATTTAGATGCGATTTAGGGGTCAACCCAATTGATTGTGAAGGGTGCGAGCTGCCGATGCCATGGCGTTAAAACGCCGGCAATGTCACGGCATCTCGCACCCCTCGTGGCGTGCTCCGAACCCGAATTTGCATAATTTTTTTCGGGAGCTCCATGGGGCTGCGAGCACTTGTATAAAAATTTGGGCTGCTGTCAAGTGCGGCCGTTGTCGCGATGACTCGCACCCGCGAGTACATAGCGTCTAATTGGATTGAGCCTTTATTTTCCTAGCAACTATTTGCAGCGCTGTTACTGATACCTAGTCATTGTGCAAATCTCTAATATTTTTTCTTATAATAAAAGCAATCCATCCCCCCCTTCACAGTTCTTTGCTTAATTTTATTATACTTTCTGTTCTATGTTGTGGACATTAACAGAGTATCATGGTTTTCACAATCCCTTGCTGAAATAGCTAACAATCTACGGAAGTAAAAATAGTGGTGGCTAATATACAATAACGATAGTATACAGCATAAATGACAAGACAGACATCCAAAGAAAATAACAGAGAAAAATAATATAAGATATATAGTAGATGAATATGATAGATATGCAGCATGCCTATATTCCATGTGTGACTGCGGTTATATCTGCATGCGAAATGCTACGTTACAGTGTCAGCAGCAGCTGCTTGTGCATTCTAATCGCACTGTTTTACAAATAAGAGGCATTTTAAAGGAAAAAGTCGCATGAAAAGTCACTCGACATGGAGATGGTTCTGAGTGCTGGGAGCCTGTCTCACCCCCTACTCACTGTAACTCACTACACTAAGCTTCAGTGTCCAATGATTCTCCCACCTGCATCACTGTGTCTTCTCTTGCTGCTGAGCTCTGATCTCTAAACACTGCAGTGAACTTCCTGGTCACATGACACATCCAAGGTGTCCATCAGTGCTCAAGGCACGCCCCCCCCATACTCAGAGGCATGCCACCATTAGCTCTCTTCCTGTACAACTTACTGCCAGTGGTGTGCCCCCACCCCCAGCTCTGCAAGCAGTGTCTGATTATACAGAAGCTGGCGCTGCCTCATCCCTCGTCTTCCTGCAGTCCCAGGGAGCTCCACAAAGCTGGTGAGTGTTAACTATAAAAAATAATACAATAAACAAAGAAGATGTTTATAAGTTATACCCACTGACATTACACGTCACCTACCCACTGACATTATACGTCACCTACCCACTGACATTATACGTCACTTACCCACTGACATTATACGTCACCTACCCACTGACATTATACGTCACCTACCCACTGACATTATACGTCACCTACCCACTGACATTATACGTCACTTACCCACAGACATTATATGTCACCTACCCACTGACATTATACGTCACCTACCCACTGACATTATACGTCACCTACCCACTGACATTATACGTCACCTACCCACTGACATTATACGTCACCTACCCACTGACATTATACGTCACCAACCCACTGACATTGTACGTCACCTACCCACTGCCATAGTACGTCACCTACCCACTGACATTAAACGTCACCTACCCACTGACATTATACGTCACCAACTCACTGACATTATACGTCACCTACCCACTGACGTTATACGTCACCTACCCACTGACGTTATACGTCACCTACCCACTGACATTATACGTCACCAACCCACTGACATTATACGTCACCTACCCACTGACATTATACGTCACCTACCCACTGACATTATACGTCACCTACCCACTGACATTATACGTCACCTACCCACTGACATTATACGTCACCAACCCACTGACATTATACGTCACCTACCCACTGACATTATACTTCACCTACCCACTGACATTATACGTCACCTACCCACTGACATTATACGTCACCAACCCACTGACATTATACGTCACCTACCCACTGACATTATACGTCACCTACCCACTGACATTATACGTCACCTACCCACTGACATTATACGTCACCTACCCACTGACATTATACGTCACCTACCCACTGACATTATACGTCACCTACCCACTGACATTATACGTCACCTACCCACTGACATTATACGTCACCTACCCACTGACATTATACTTCACCTACCCACTGACATTATACGTCACCTACCCACTGACATTATACGTCACCAACCCACTGACATTATACGTCACCTACCCACTGACATTATACGTCACCTACCCACTGACATTATACGTCACCAACCCACTGACATTGTACGTCACCTACCCACTGCCATAGTACGTCACCTACCCACTGACATTATATGTCACCTACCCACTGACATTATACGTCACCTACCCACTGACATTATACGTCACCTACCCACTGACATTATACGTCACCTACCCACTGACATTATACGTCACCAACCCACTGACATTATACGTCACCTACCCACTGCCATAGTACGTCACCTACCCACTGACATTAAACGTCACCTACCCACTGACATTATACGTCACCAACTCACTGACATTATACGTCACCTACCCACTGACATTATACGTCACCTACCCACTGACATTATACGTCACCTACCCACTGACATTATACGTCACCTACCCACTGACATTATACGTCACCTACCCACTGACATTATACGTCACCTACCCACTGACATTATACGTCACCTACCCACTGACATTATACGTCACCTACCCACTGACATTATACGTCACCAACCCACTGACAATATACGTCACCTACCCACTGCCATAGTACGTCACCTACCCACTGACATTAAACGTCACCTACCCACTGACATTATACGTCACCAACTCACTGACATTATACGTCACCTACCCACTGACATTATACGTCACCTACCCACTGACATTATACGTCACCTACCCACTGACATTATACGTCACCTACCCACTGACATTATACGTCACCTACCCACTGACATTATACGTCACCTACCCACTGACATTATACGTCACCTACCCACTGACATTATACGTCACCTACCCACTGACATTATACGTCACCTACCCACTGACATTATACGTCACCAACCCACTGACATTATACTTCACCTACCCACTGACATTATACGTCACCTACCCACTGACATTATACGTCACCTACCCACTGACATTATACGTCACCAACCCACTGACATTATACGTCACCTACCCACTGACATTATACGTCACCTACCCACTGACATTATACGTCACCTACCCACTGACATTATACGTCACCTACCCACTGACATTATACGTCACCTACCCACTGACATTATACGTCACCAACCCACTGACATTATACGTCACCAACCCACTGACATTATACGTCACCTACCCACTGACATTATACGTCACCTACCCACTGACATTATACGTCACCTACCCACTGACATTATACGTCACCTACCCACTGACATTATACGTCACCAACCCACTGACATTATACGTCACCTACCCACTGACATTATACGTCACCTACCCACTGACATTATACGTCACCTACCCACTGACATTATACGTCACCTACCCACTGACATTATACGTCACCTACCCACTGACATTATACGTCACCTACCCACTGACATTATACGTCACCTACCCACTGACATTATACGTCACCTACCCACTGACATTATACGTCACCAACCCACTGACATTATACGTCACCTACCCACTGACATTATACGTCACCTACCCACTGACATTATACGTCACCTACCCACTGACATTATACGTCACCTACCCACTGACATTATACGTCACCTACCCACTGACATTATACGTCACCTACCCACTGACATTATACGTCACCTACCCACTGACATTATACGTCACCTACCCACTGACATTATACGTCACCTACCCACTGACATTATACGTCACCAACCCACTGACATTATACGTCACCTACCCACTGACATTATACGTCACCTACCCACTGACATTATACGTCACCTACCCACTGACATTATACGTCACCTACCCACTGACATTATACGTCACCTACCCACTGACATTATACGTCACCAACCCACTGACATTATACGTCACCTACCCACTGACATTATACGTCACCTACCCACTGACATTATACGTCACCTACCCACTGACATTATACGTCACCTACCCACTGACATTATACGTCACCTACCCACTGACATTATACGTCACCAACCCACTGACATTATACGTCACCTACCCACTGACATTATACGTCACCTACCCACTGACATTATACGTCACCTACCCACTGACATTATACGTCACCTACCCACTGACATTATACGTCACCTACCCACTGACATTATACGTCACCAACCCACTGACATTATACGTCACCTACCCACTGACATTATACTTCACCTACCCACTGACATTATACGTCACCTACCCACTGACATTATACGTCACCAACCCACTGACATTATACGTCACCTACCCACTGACATTATACGTCACCTACCCACTGACATTATACGTCACCTACCCACTGACATTATACGTCACCTACCCACTGACATTATACGTCACCTACCCACTGACATTATACGTCACCTACCCACTGACATTATACGTCACCAACCCACTGACATTATACGTCACCTACCCACTGACATTATACGTCACCTACCCACTGACATTATACGTCACCTACCCACTGACATTATACGTCACCTACCCACTGACATTATACGTCACCAACCCACTGACATTATACGTCACCTACCCACTGACATTATACGTCACCTACCCACTGACATTATACGTCACCTACCCACTGACATTATACGTCACCAACCCACTGACATTATACGTCACCTACCCACTGACATTATACGTCACCTACCCACTGACATTATACGTCACCTACCCTCTGACATTATACGTCACCAACCCACTGACATTATACGTCACCAACCCACTGACATTATACGTCACCTACCCACTCACATTATACGTCACCTACCCACTGCCATAGTACGTCACTTACCCACTGACATTATCATCACCTACCCACTCACATTATACGTCACCTACCCACTGATATTATACATCACCAACCCACTGACATTATACGTCACCTACCCACTGACATTATACGTCACCTACCCACTCACATTATACGTCACCTACCCACTGCCATAGTACGTCACTTACCCACTGACATTATACATCACCTACCCACTCACATTATACGTCACCTACCCACTGACATTATACATCACCTACCCACTGACATTATACGTCACCTACCCACAGACATTATACGTCACCTACCCACAGACATTATACGTCACCTACCCACTGACATTATACGTCACCAACCCACTGACATTATACGTCACCTACCCACTGACATTATACTTCACCTACCCACTGACATTATACGTCACCTACCCACTGACATTATACGTCACCAACCCACTGACATTATACGTCACCTACCCACTGACATTATACGTCACCTACCCACTGACATTATACGTCACCTACCCACTGACATTATACGTCACCTACCCACTGACATTATACGTCACCTACCCACTGACATCATACGTCACCTACCCACTGACATTATACGTCACCAACCCACTGACATTATACGTCACCTACCCACTGACATTATACGTCACCTACCCACTGACATTATACGTCACCTACCCACTGACATTATACGTCACCAACCCACTGACATTATACGTCACCTACCCACTGACATTATACGTCACCTACCCACTGACATTATACGTCACCTACCCTCTGACATTATACGTCACCAACCCACTGACATTATACATCACCAACCCACTGACATTATACGTCACCTACCCACTGACATTATACGTCACCTACCCACTGCCATAGTACGTCACTTACCCACTGACATTATCATCACCTACCCACTCACATTATACGTCACCTACCCACTGATATTATACATCACCAACCCACTGACATTATACATCACCTACCCACTGACATTATACGTCACTTACCCACTGACATTGTACGTCACCTACCCACTGACATTGTACGTCACCTACCCACTGACATTATACGTCACCAACCCACTGACATTATACATCACCTACCCACTGACATTATACGTCACCTACCCACTGACATTATACGTCACCTACCCACTGACATTATACGTCACCTACCCACTGACATTATACGTCACCTACCCACTGACATTATACGTCACCTACCCACTGAAATTATACATCACCAACCCACTGACATTATACGTCACCTACCTACTGCCATAGTACGTCACTTACCCACTGACATTATACATCACCTACCCACTCACATTATACGTCACCTACCCACTGACATTATACATCACCTACCCACTGACATTATACGTCACCTACCCACAGACATTATACGTCACCTACCCACAGACATTATACGTCACCTACCCACTGACATTATACGTCACCTACCCACAGACATTATACGTCACCTACCCACTGACATTATACATCACCAACCCACTGACATTATACATCACCTACCCACTGACATTATACGTCACCTACCCACTGCCATAGTACGTCACCTACCCACTGACATTACACGTCACTTACCCACTGACATTATACGTCACCTACCCACTGACATTATACGTCACCTACCCACTGACATTATACGTCACCTACCCAGACATTATACGTCACCTACCCACCGCCATAGTACGTCACCTACCCAGTGTTCGCAAATATGCACTATAGTGCGTATTTTACCCCGTAATAAGGACTGAGGACTCACTTTTAAAAAGAGCCGGGTCCCCTGGGACGGGCTATGCCGCTGCCAATCCCTGTCAGGCTGTCTTGGATTTGCCGCGGCACAGCGAATCTCTGATGACAGGGCCCAGCCAACCTGCACGCATTGCTAAAAGCACCGTTGCCAATCAACTAAGTTTCGGTCGTGAGCCAATTGGAGCTCGCGGACTGGCAGCCAATCAGCAGCAGCTGCCGGTCCGCGAGCTCCGACTGGCTCGCGTGCGGCGACAGTCTTGTATGACAGCAGCGCTTTTTTCAACAGCTGCACTGAGTGCCGCCGGCTGGTGCGGCTGCCTGCTGAAGCGGGCGCGGAGGGCCAGGCAGCAGGTGAGGGCTGCTTGATGGACACATTAGGTAAGAGGCTG
This sequence comes from Taudactylus pleione, assembly GCA_031769625.1. Lineage (NCBI taxonomy): Eukaryota > Metazoa > Chordata > Amphibia > Anura > Myobatrachidae > Taudactylus > Taudactylus pleione. The sequence goes on along the minus strand of JAUIMM010000368.1, from coordinate 8,561,542 downwards.
CTGGAGGGGGGATGCATAATGTATAAGGGGTATTACTGCGTGGCATAATGTGTAAAGGCCGGGCACTGCTGTGAGGCATAATGTGTATAGGGCATTAATGTGCGGTGTAATGTGTAAAGGCATGGCATGGCTGTGTGGCATAATTTGTAAGGGGTATTACTGCATGGCATAATGTGTAAAATCTGGGCATTACTGCGTGGCATAATGTGTAAAGACCGGGCACTGCTGTGTGGCATAATGTGTAAAGGGCATTAATGTGCGGCATAATGTGTAAAGGCCGGGCATTGCTGTGTGGCATAATGTGTACAGGGCATTAATGTGCGGCATAATGTGTACAGGGCATTAATGTGCTGCATAATGTGTAAAGACCGGGCATTGCTGTGTGGAAAAATGTAGGAAGGGCATTACTGCATGGCATAAATGTGTTATAAGGGGCACTACTGTGTGACGTAACGTGAATAAGGCCTTATATACAGTGAAAAGCTAAAACAGCCATTGCCACTCGTGGGCGCAGTGACCAACATGGCAAGGCATGTATTCACACTGCAGGGAGAGCTTGCCTTGAGGGCAGCCCAGCATCTCCTTGAGTGCTGGGCATGCCCCCTACAGTGATGAAAAGGGGGCGCATGTCAAGGACACGTCCCCATTTCTAAATGACCACACCACTTTTTCGGGCGCGCATCAAAGGCGAACGGAGTGTCCCTTTATGAAAGGCGCCCCCTGCCTGCCCTAACAAGATGACTAGGGCATTGCAGCAGATATCTGGAATATCTGCTGTGGTCTCCTGTACATACATCCCGGTAGTTTTATTTATATACCACCTCAGAAAATGGTTGCCTTCTAGGATATACCACATATATCCTTTGATAAATATGCGTCTCATTACATAAAGCGTTATTCATAGGCTAACCATACTATCCCTTTAAAACGGGACACTCATGAATTAATTACACATGTTCTGTGACTGGCTGACTTCATGCCTGAATTTCACCTGGTTTTAATGAGCCACAGAACCTGTGCAATCCATGAGTGCCCCAGTTTAAAGGGATGATATGGTAAGCCTCGTTATTCACTATGGGTTTTGTGAACAGACAAATCACATTACCTGTAAGATCTTGGAGGCATTAAAACATGCAATTAAGGGGCATATGGGGATATCTGATGCTGTTGGGGTATCAGATGGGCATGTGGTGGCATGTGGGGAGGTCTGAGAGGCATATGGGGAGCTCTAAAGCATAAATTATGATGGGACCCAGAAATGGTCAGGTAGGACACCATTTTTTTTTTTAAATTGGAGGATTCCTGGGACCCACATATTTTGTCACTCACTGCGATCACTGCCTACCCACTGACATTATACATCACCTACCCACTTACATTACATGTCACTTACCCACTGACTTTATACATCACCTACCCACTTACATTACACGTTACCTACCCACTTACATTACATGTCACCTACCCACTTACATTACACGTCACCTACCCACTGACATTATACGTCACCTACCCACTGACATTATACGTCACCTACCCACTGACATTACATGTCACCTACCCACTGACATTACATGTCACCTACCCACTGACATTACACATCACCTACCCACTGACATTACACGTCACCTACCCACTGACATTACACATCACCTACCCACTGACATTATACATCACCTACCCACTGACATTACACGTTACCTACCCACTGACATTACACGTCATCTACCCACTGACATAATACATCACCTACCCACTGACATTATACGCCACCTACCCACTGACATTATACGTCACCTACCCACTGACATTATACGCCACGACAAAAGCAAGCTGATACTCTTGCCTTAATTCAGCACATTTTTGGGGAAGTACTTTATCAGGTGGGATTATCACCAACTTTTTTTTTATTTTATTTTGCAGCAAATAATATAGTAATTTTAAAAGAAAGCTTAATTACGTTGTTTAATTAATAACATGATGGGAATGGCTTGCTTATTTAAGGAAAAATTAGCTTTGGATTAATCAGTGGAAGTGTCCCTAGTTGTGATTTAAACCAACATGAATTCCCTTTTGAATCAGATCACCGTTAGACAGGGCCGGTGCGAGGTTTTCTCCTGTACAGCCTGGGAAAAGGAGCTTTCAAACTTGGCTGTGTGAGAGGGTAGGGTAGGAGGGGGGATGGGTTCCCGCGCTGCTGCCTGCCTGCTTCAGCGGCTGATTACACGGACGGCCAGAGGAGCTGGCTGCAGTAGGTATAATAAATAAGATGGTGCAGCTGCGACAGAGACATCCTTCATTATTCCAACAGACAGCCTCAGCGAGCTGCCCCTTCAGGTCCCGACATCCTTAGGCAGCTGCGTAAAGCTGTCTAATGGAAGCACAGTCCTTGCCATTAGGACTTCAGCAAATCGAATGTGCTTGTGTAATTTATTAACCATACGTTTTGTTTCAGACAGGCACTTTGACTACTACCCTGTTTCCAGCTAGAAAATTAAGTGCTTGCATAGTGCATAAATTGCTCAGTGACAACCTATTAAAGAGAATGGGTAGCGCACATCTTCTGTCCCACAGGTACTGTAAGCAATCATAGGAATGCTACTGCATTTATATCTGGATAACGCTAACACAGCAAAAGCCTGCTGCCACGATGAAATCGCTTCTGACAAGTTTATTCTAGGTCAGGTGTTACATAGGGGCCGGACCTGTCACTGGAGTGGTCCACATGACCAGCAGCGCTATACTGACGTTTGGATGCAGTGCCTTCACCCACCACTCACACCAATGTCACTGTGTGCCCTGTACACAGACTGCTATGTAGCCTATCCTAGTAGGGAAGCCAATCCCACCTCACTTTTTCAATCCCGGGATTCTGGATTTAAAAAATCTCAATCCCGGGATTCTCAAAATACCTGGAATTGAGTTGATCAATGAAAATAGGCCCCCAAGAAAAAAATAAATTGTGGGAGAAGATCTGAGAAGGAGGGGGACAGATGGGATAGGGAGACAGGTGGTATAATGGGACAAAGAGGGATAATGAAAGCGACCGGCACAGGGGCAGGCTGGAAGGCTGCTGCGCAGCGTTTGAGCCGGGTGGCAGCGCTTGAGCCGACGGAAGTAGTGCTCAGCGCTGCCCTGCCCCGATGAACAGCAGATGCGACCTAATCCCAGCGGGTGGCAGCGTTTGAGCTGACGGAAGTAGTGCTCAGCGCTACCCCTCCTGGTTGAAGAGTAGATGCAATCTAATCCCGAAAATCCTGGGATTGGAGGCATCAATACCAAATCCCAACATTTTTCAGGATAAATCCCGATCATTGATGATGTCAGTAAATTTTGTTTTAGTTATTACTCAGCTTTAACTTGACAGATCAAGATGAAATAAAGTGCAGGTTATTTATAGAAGTTACCACTACAAAATGATGGAGTTTTCATGAAAATCGGTTCAGTAGTTTTTGCACCAATTTGGAACAGAGAGACAGACACGTTATTATAATATTAGTATATTTCGGGCAGTCCAGTGCAGACTCCTCCGGGAAGATGTCTAGAGACTATAGTATGTCTTAATAAATGTTAGGATTGTAGTATCGCAACCAGGTTGTAGTCTAACCAGGAATACACTAGTAATCTGCACATCTTCTCCTTTCTTAAGTCTTATACAAAGAAGTTACAATTAATTGGATAAATAAATCCTCCACAACATTTTAATTATTTTAGCTTAATGGACCACTTACTGGAAGCCCCTGCAGCCTCTGCCAGGACGGGATCTGATTGGCTTTCTGAGATTAGCCCAGGGACCCTACTAATATCCCTTGTAATTGAAGCACTAATATTTACTATCATTTTTCTTGTATGATTTTATTTGATCACTCAGTACTCTGGCTGCTCTTTTTTTTTTTTTTTTTAATCTGGGGTCTCTTAACATAGTTGTTGAAGCGAATTCATTTCCAGCATCAATTTGATTGACTCTCCACTATTACCAGCTGCTTCTCTTATTATCTCCTCTTTCATAGATGGGTACAATGTACTCGAGAATGCCGCAGCACATTATAATTATACACTGCCTGCTATCTCTTGTGTATATATTTTTTTTTCCATAGCGCTTGCCTGTGTCCATTATACTATTGTTAGTTTCTGTCACAGTGCTGGCCACATGTGGAGGGTTCAGGATCTTCTCAAACCCTTCTCAATGTGCCAACAGGGCACTCGTAACACAGGCGTAATCCCACGGTGGATGGGCCTCACCAAAAACACATGCCTCCTGTCATTAGAAAACACAATTTAACATACAATGAGCCCCTGAAAACACCACAACATTCACTCACAGACTCAACTCCGCCTCCTAAAGAAAGATATAATTTCAGTTTAAATAACTTCCTTTTGTCTTTTTTTTTCTTTTTTCCTCCAAGCAACAGCAATCAACAAAATAACTACAATTTTACTGTGAACAAGCACCAATCGTTCAGCAATCCTCAACAGCAGCTGGTGTCTCTTATTTATAGCAAGCTTCCTGCAGCTTCCAACCAATATCACTAGCATGTCTGCGGTGCACACAAAGACTTTTCTTACTGGGAGAGCACCAGAAAAAGTTACAAGATGCCACCCCTTCAATGGGTTCCTATTTTTTCTGAAGGCTGAATATATGAAATGATAGTTTTAGCACGCTGTGCACTTGCTTTTCCCAGAGCATTAAGCTGAGCTGGTAGTAGCATTGATGTACTGTGTAGTCTCACTACTTTCATTCTGCCAAAGCGTTACCAGCATGTGATCTAGAACGTGTTTAACGTGGAGCAGTCGACGTGCGCACTGTAGCTGGGTGAATGTGTTTTCTGCCTGTAATTTCACATTTCCTCCTGCTTATTTTTGCAGATTAACATTCTGTCAGTGTGATAATAAAAGAGGGGAGAATCCAAAAAAGAAATGAGTGCGCTAGATCCGCTCCACTAATGTTTAGTACAGACAATTGCTGCTGACACCAGAGGGTATTCTGCCAATAACCCTCACTAGCATGTGACTAAAGAGAGAAAGGATGTCTGCGCAGTCGTCTATACACAAATATTACGGCTGTAGATTATTATTCATATAAATGTATTTAAACATATAATTGAAGTGCAGTTCAGTGTAAAAACATATTATGACATCACATTGGAAATAACTCTGATATCTAATTAATGGTACACCGGAAAAACGTCCTAAACCAAGTGTTGTGAACAACAGCAGATGTTTTAATCAAATATTAATTATATATTAGAGGGTGAAGAAAAGTTAATATGTAGAGTGTCTCAATAGATAAAGTCACCAGTGTGGTCCCCGATAACAAGGCTGATGTCCCGTGTACCGCCGCTCCAGCGGCTCCCCACCAAGGTGGAGAGGGTTCTTGAATCCCAATGTAGCGTTTCTCTCCTATCAGCTGTTGGAGCTGTGTTATTTTGGAGCTCACACTAGAGCGGTGCACTGCACCTGCCACCGGACTTTGACCATTTCCACACGCCGGAGTTGGATAGCACTGTGGCGCTACATTGGGATTCAAGAACCCTCTCCACCTTGGTGGGGAGCCGCTGGAGCGGCGGTACACGGGACATCAGCCTTGTTATCGGGGTCCACACTGGTGACTTTATCTATTGAGACACTCTACATATTAACTTTTCTTCACCCTCTTATATAGAGGGGATCAATTAATATTTGATTAAAACATCTGCTATTGTTCACAACAATTGGTTTAGGACGTTTTTCCAGTGTACCATTAATTAGATATCAGAGTTATTTCCAATGTGATGTCATAATATGTTTTTACACTGAACTGCACTTCAATTATATGTTTAAATAAATTTATACGAATAAAAATCTACAGCCTTAATATTTGTGTATAGACTGCGCAGACATCTTTTCTCTTTTTATGATAATAAAAGAGCAAGCTAACATAACTAAGGGAGGTTTTTATAATGTTGTTTTATTAATAAAGTGCTTGCATATCACAAAGACACTGGCTACATGTCTGAATAGCTTGTTAGTGGGATGTGGCTGAGAGCTGACAATCATTGTTACACAGCTTTTAAAATCTTCCACATTCTAAACCCTCATTAATCAGATGATTAGATGGCTCATCGCAATGCCCACAACTATTTTTGTTTACTGTTACCAGAAGGCAGAAGCGCAAACAGCAAGCTATAGTAAGGAGAGAAAGAGCACAAAGCTACGCATGACAAACCAGGTGTTGCTTCTTACATACCTTTTATATACCTGCACAACATTCACAGTACAGCGTAATCACTGACTGCCAATTCTGATATCATTTGGTACATACTTGCCGACTCTCCCAGAAAGGCCGGGAAAGTCTCCCGACTGGCCGCCTACCCCGGACCTTCCCACCCCAACACGCCCAGGAACCAGGACCCATTGGGGAATGCAGCGATTAGTGCTGAATCCCATCATTGTGGCCCTGCCCCCAGCTTCACAATTCCGGTAATCTCGGCATTGTGTAGCGAGGGGCGGGGCCACGATGATGCGAGTGTGATTATTATACAAACCGTGGAGGTGATTTCTTAAGTCAAACACTTTCGACAAGTTGGTGGTCATATTTTACATAGATGCCTTCCAATCAGGAGTTAGAGAGAGAAAAAAGTTTTCCCTAAACCTGTTTGAACAACATGGAGGCAAATTAGACAACGATCGACCCTGGTAGCGTACCTCCCAAAGTAAGCTTTCCCATAAACATTAACCTTTGCTGTCACCGATAGACAACTCATCCAGATGAAATTAGGATCTAACATATTTGGGAAACTATTGGCAAAATGTAAACTTTAGCATGTTGTGTACATTTAAATATATTAAAACTCTGCTGACTTGAGATCTTGGTAAGATCAAAATAAACTGCAGATTTCTGACATCTTCACTGAAAAATTCCATAAACTTGGAAGAAATGCAGCTCACCCTTTATATATTCAAATCACTATGCGTGATGTATACCGTATGTTGTCAATTGTCTAGTATGCGTTTGCATATCATCCCATTGAAAAAAAAAAAAACTATTCCAAGCGTACCTCCCATATGCAGTGCCTTTCCATACAAATCTCATGCTGTTTCTGCCCCACACAATGAACATATGGTGAATATCTTATCATATAGCTCCTCCATTCATATGTTAGAAGCTGTCAGACTGTCTGTGTTTCTCTAGCTGGGCTGCTGGGACTCCAAGGCTTTTATTTACTGAAGAACGATCAATAAATTCACAAGAGAGCATACCTTTACAATGACAAGCCAGAACGGCAGCAAAACTTTCCACATACCCACCTGCTTTTCACATTGGGGGTTTTGATGGCAAAAGCTTGTTTTTGATATCGAAAATATAAATAAACATAAATGCACTTTTACCCATGATTAAAATAAAAATGTAAGCTGTTCTATTTAAACACTGAGCATTATAGAAAAATCAAGTTCCAGCACAATCTACAACGGAAAACAAATAAAAGTTATTTCAGTTTAGCTCTATCCTCCCACCGTTGTAACAGAATTATTTTTCTAATTACATTTAACACATGCGTGAGATTGTTTTTACTTGATATCATTTCAAAGATAATGCAAGCGACTAAACCATGAAAGATGTATTATCTTTCATCTGTATTTTAATTAAACACATTGTCTGACATCTCCAGCAAATTACACTGAATATTTCAATATGGTATATACCAGTAGTACACTAGTATCTCCCACATACAAATATACAGAGGAGACCTTTTGTTTGTGGTCTGTGTACATGCAGTCATGTTGTTTTCCTTAAATTTATTTAAAGCGCACTTGAAGCTTAGAATTGTGATAGTGCGGACACTAAGTGTATGATGGTTACACTTATTGCTAGCTGGCCAGCCTAACATACTGCAATATAAATACCTAACATCCCCTGTTTGAATAAAGATGTTCATATTTTCATTCACTGTCAAGGGTATAGGGAGTTTAGCTATGGATCAATGCAGATTGATAACTGCTTATTACTAATAAATGGCTGCAGGCTTTTTGCATTTTATATATTATTTCCATAATCTGACACTCTCTATTGCTTGGGATGTGTGAAAATGTTACACCTAATGCACGTTTTCCGTAATAATGTGATCGTGCACTTCACTGCGCAGGTTAAGAGTGGTTTGTGAGGTGCCTGAAAACTGTGATGTTGTCCACTACTCTCTTCCTGCATCCTCCACTGTTGATACATAGCTATAATCTGCTATACATAAACACATGTAAAACTGTGCATAGTAATTGAGTAATGTTTACTTAAATTAAAAAAAAATACAAACAGTTGATGTAAAATATCATTGTACAAAAAATAAAAAAGAAGGTATGAGAGAATATTTAAATAAAAAGGTTTATAAAATCCTTGATAAATAAACCAAACACTGCAATTCTGAATAATAACTTATATAAAGCTGGAATGGCAAATACGAGTACTCGTACTAGCGTGTTACATATGTTAACAAAATATAAGCTGCAAAGATAAACCCCACCAAAAAAAACATATAAACATAAACCACTTCTTACATTAGGAGTCAATGTTTCTTTACCAGGAGCACAGGCCATTATCTGTATTTTTATTTATTTATTTTTCAAATTAAACACACTACTGAGTTTTACATATTGTAGTATACTGCAGTTGGAAAATGTAAGAAAGGTTTACACCATTAAAGGCTAACTAAGTCCTTTTTAATGTTCATGCCTGAAGCATGAATGCAATATGTACAATCTTAGTCTGACCTTCCACTGCAGCATTGCTAAAAAGTAAAGTTATTCCAAAAACCGCAAATATATTTCACAGCGTTTGGACAATGTTCAAAAAATGCTGAAGGTTATTTGCATCGCTGCCATATCACCAACCAGTACAGCGCAATTCTGTTACCTAGGAGATATTGTCAGGCCCGTACCACTAGCCTGCCCATACCACTAGCATGCAAATATAACTAGCCTGCCCGTACCACTAGCCTGCCATGTGCAACAGTTATACTTTAATCTGCCAAGTAATTTTCTCAAAATGTAAAGAGTCATGAAAACGACTGG
>JAUIMM010000368.1:8357500-8547500 GCA_031769625.1 Taudactylus pleione | reverse complement strand
CCCATCCAACATGCAATGGGAAGATCCAATGAACGACAGCCGAGAACGATGGATTGGACTATGCGATGTGTATGACATATCATTCCGATCCACGTCACAACTATATATGATATATAGTACAATGCAGGAGTGAGTTTACCTAGCTATGTGAGGAAAACAAGTGAGAAACCAGCAGAGAAGTACCAATGAGTTGCAAATACATTTAGAGGCAGATTAAGGAAAAAAAATGGGTTTGATTTTTAAATACTATACTATGTGCATCATATTGCATTGTAAGTGTCTATGCATTTCTTATCTTTGTTTTATCCTAGATATTTATTTAGAAAAACAAAAAAAAGTTATTACCTCTCGCATCCATTCTCGAATAGTTTTATTGGCTTCCTGATGCCACACATTGTGAACGGAATCTGTCAAAGCTACAGCGGTGACCTTACTTTTCACATCAGCTTCACGCTGAATCATCTGTTCGGGAAAGAACAAAAACAGGTCTGAGAAACATATGCAAAATGTAGGATTTTAATCCAGCTGTGTTATAGATTGAGTGATTACTCCAAAGCAGACTTCCTGTGTGTGAGCCAACTTTGACGGGTTCCTTCGTTTTTTAAAGCTTTTAAAAGTTTGTGTAGCTAAAGACCAGCAGTAAACTAGTCGCTGTACTATTGTTTTATGTCACTACTAATTTTGGTATTAGACTGTAATTCTATATAGCAGAACTGACAATGTACAATGTTTCTTAAAGTGGACCTTTCATTGTGATTAAATATTTTTATCATTCCATCCTACATAAGAAAGCACCTAACAAATTAAGCTAGCCATTTGCTTTCATCCTGCACTCCCTTGCTGGCAGTACTTGCTTATGCAATAATATCAGTGGCATGTTTTGCAAATGAGAGGAAGAGAGGACATATTCAGCTGCTAGACTGATGGCCTAAAAAGACCTACAGCTTCTTCCACTGCAATCGTACTTAGGCCCATCTACTTTTTGGTGTTTCCTTCCTGGAGATCTCAGACAGGGTACGAATATAGGAGTGTGGTGATGCAATTGGTGTCATCATGGCCCTACTACTTGCTACAAAATTCCGTCATTCAGTATCATGCAACCATGAAGGAGGTTAATGTTGTGGTTTACAACCCTGTCCAGACTACTTCCCCAGGATTAGTTAATCAAAATTCAGGAGTATCACACACATTTCAGGAGAGTAGCCAAGTATGCGGGGACAGGCTTGTGAATTTCGTTCATAAGCCTGGAAGGCTCGGTTCTTCACCATTTTAGGTAAGGGTCAATTGTCTCAAAATAAAATAGATAGACATACACCAGTCTGGTTGTACACATCTGTAAGTCCATAAAAGGTAATCACTGGAAAAGCCAGGTCTCACCCCCAGTGGAAGCTCTTCTAGCTAGTATAAAATATGTAGCAACCATGGAATAGATAAATTATGTAGTATCCATGGAATACATTAAAAGCTTGCAAAATTATTTGGTGGTTCACTTTCACAAAGTTTAGACCCCTTGGCATCAGTCACAATCTACCCCCAAGCTCAGACTCAGCTATTTTTTTTAGAAATGCAGAAAATGTCATCGAGATAGGAGGAACATTTTTTTTTTTTAAATGTCCCCCTATCCTGATGATATTTTCTGTAGTTCTGGTTTCTGTACCCCTTTCCTTGCCCCCCATTGTCCTTTCCCTTTTCCATCATTTCAAAATCTTCATTTTTTTTTGGGTTGTGTTAATTACTTGTGTTCATTATTGGTTTCTGTGGAATAATTGACTTACACATCTTTGGTTTAATCATTGTACTTGAGCATGCTATATGTTATATGTACTATTCCTAAAACGTTTGTTTTGTTCACACAAGTAAAAATCTATTTAAAAAAAAAAAAAAAAAAGATACACATACAATTTATAAACAACTGGGGGTGCACAAAAAAGGCTAGCTAAATATATAAAGTGATAAGACAATTAAATATGAAAAAAATTAAATAAAAAAATCATAAAATTGAAAGAGATAATACATTAAATAGAGAATTTATTTTTTATTTTGGTTACAAATCTCATGATATGAGGACAATGGCCAGGTCTTGACCAAAATGCTTTTTGGCCGATCCAACAGCAGTACATAAAGTTATGTGCCTTTACACTGCACCACTTATAAGTCTATGCTTTCCAATGGGGGATTTGACACATTTACTAAACTGTTTACAGCATATGCTAATAATGTTATTAATAAAAGTAATTAATATAGTGATATCTAAAAATAACAAACGCAACACACAACACAAAAATTATAGAAAGTAGCATAGAAGATACAACGGAATGCTTTTAATCTATTAATTCAAAGTTTTTAATGTACAGATTAAAATAGTTTACTTTAGTTTGACATATTCTACCATTAAATACAGAATTAAATATGTGAACATTAAAGGCGTGACATGGTAAGCACTTAGCTTGTCAGTAATTACTGTAAGCACAATGCACTTAGCTTTGTAAATGCAATATTTGGTAATTGGTAAAACTTGGCCCCAAAACAAGAGAAGCAATGTTAGTAAGGTGTTCTGTTCTCAATAAGTGACCATCGATGTTGAGCTGATCATTATACAACATAATATATATCAACTGATTAAATGTATTATTGTTAATATTGTTATTAACAGTTACATATATAGCGTAATATATTCCGTTGCACTTTACACATGGGAACAATTTATTTTGAATTCAGCTGCAAGGATGATCTTCCTCACTAAACGTTCATTGCTCTGTCAGCCCCTCCATTGGTTACCTGTTTTCTACACATACATCTCTTCACCTATCTCAAAATATCTCCCAACCCGACCTCTCCACATAAGATCTGCATCTCTCATCCTCACGCATCACCAGCTCTAATTCACAGTTACAGTCCTTTTTTTAGGCTGCACGCACTCTGTGGAATGCCCTCCCACTTACAATAAGACTTTCCTCTAGTTTACAAACCTTCAAGTGTTCCATGAAAACTCACCTCCTCAGACAAGCTTAGCAAATTCCAGAACCACCCACATAACCTCCAAAGCTAGCCTACCCAATTACATCCCTTCTACACAGTCCGCACATAACTTCACATATCTTCTCTTTCTTCACTTTCATATCCTCTGTGAGACTGGATCATACAGCCCACCAAAAACCTCTGCAATCTGGCTGGTCCAATATGCAATAGATAGCATCTATCCTTGTATATCAATTCCTATTTCCTTACAGATTGTAAGCTAGCCAGTAGGGCCCTCCTGCCTCGATTGTCTCTCTGTTATTACCCAGTTTAATTTTATTACTGTTAGTTCCCAATTGTAAAGCGCAACGGAATATGTTAAACAGAAAAATGTCAGCGACTCTTGTGTGTAAGAAAACGTTGGAAGTTCAGAATTTCGACATTCACCTTGTCAACATGGCGACGTGGTCGGGAGGTCGACATGTGAAATGTTGACATTGTCGCATGTCGACATTTGGCATGCCAACCATGGGACTGTTAACTAACCCTAACCGAAGCCTAACACGAACATCGGGTGTTGACATGTTCAGCATCGACTTCCGGTTTGTGTTGACATTCTGAACATATACCAGTGACTGTATATCCAGTGTTTTAGAGATTAGCCAAAACTGGAAGGGGATGGGAAAAACTGGAATATTGGTCTAATTGCAAAATCTGGTTCAAAAGAAAAAAAGTTAAATAAAACAAATAAACAATTTATGGTTATAGTAGACTTACCTTTGTTAACTCTATTTCTTCAAATTCCATAGGATCCACAGGGATACCATGGGGTGTGTGTGGTCAGAGAGGTCCGGGCACCAAGCAGTTAAAGCTTTAGCTTCCAGGATGCACTGGTCCTCCTCCACATATACCCCGCCCCCAGTCACAGGCAGACAGTTTTGTAGACAAGCCCAAGGCAGGAGCAGGAAAAAGGAGAAGAAAGAACCGTATACTCAAGAAACATACTCCCAGAAGATGAAGGAATCAGTGATTAAGAGAAAAAATACCCATTGAAGCCAGGTGCGTCAGGGTGGGTCCCCTGTGTATCCTATGGACTTCGAAAAAATGTAGTTAAGAAAGGTAAGTCTACCATAACTCTTAATTTCTTCTTCAGGGTCCAGAGGGGATCCACAGGGATACCATGGGGATGTCCCATAGCAGTTTCTCCTAGGGTAGGGACACTCCTGAGCAGAAAAGGAGAATCTGACGCCTAAAGGAAGCATCCTGAGAGGCAAAGGTATCAAAGGCGTAGAACCTGGGAAAAGTGTGGAGGGAAGACCACGTCGCCGCTTTGTACAATTGTTCAGCAGAAGTACTACGTCGAACCGTCCACGAGGGTCCCACAGACCAGGTAGAATGTGCTGTAACCCTGTTTCGAACATGAAGACTAGCTTGCGTGTAGGCCTGAGAGATTGTTATGCGAAGCCATTGAGCCAGAGTCTGTTTGTTAGCTGGCCAGCCTCGCTTGTGAAAGCTATACAACACAAAGACAGAATCTGCAGAAAAATCAGAGGACTGGAAGCCGGAACAACAATCTCTTCATTCAAATGGAACAGAGATACCACTTTAGGGAGGTACCCATCCCTGCTACGGAGGACAGCTCTGTCCGGATGAAAGATCAAGAATGGGGAGCGACAGGAGAGCACTGCCAAATCAGATACCCTGCGGGCAGAGGAGATAGCGAGGAGAAAGAACATCTTCGCTGTCAGCCACTTGAGGTCTATTGAGTCCAGAGGTTCAAACGGAGGAGCCTGTAGGGCCCGGAGAACCAAGGACATATCCCATGGAGCCACCGGAGGGATAAAAGGAGGTTGAATGCGGAGAATACCCTGCAAGAAAGTTATAACATCAGGCAGAGGAGCAATCCTTTGCTGGACCCAGATTGACAGGCAGAATCCTGAACTCTAAGGGAGGCCAGGCAGAGGCCGTGGTCTAACCAAGCCTGGAGAAAGGCAAACACCCGGGAGACCCTAAACACTGTAGGATCATAGCCTCTGGGGGAGCACCATTGGAAGTAAGAGTGCAAAACTCTGTAACTCAACCTCTTCCAGTGCCTCTGTCCATCCTTCGATAGCCTTAGCCACCCAGGCCGCAGCCATAGCCGGCCTAGTAATAGCTCCAGAAAGCGAGCAGACTGACTAGAGACAAATTTCTAGTTTTCTATCTGTGGCATCTTTAAGAGAAAATTTAGACAGTAAAGGCAGCGTAGAGCTTCTGACTAAGCGTGCCACATGCGAATCAACAGTGGGAGGGACTTCCCACTTAGTACACTCCTTAGAAGGGAGAGGGTAAAAAGATGCTAGTCTTTTTGGGACCTGGAACTGTTTGCCAGGAGTACCCCAAGCTTCTCCCATGAGCTCAGTGAGCTATTCTGATTGAGGGAATTCAGCCTTAACCACACTTTGATGTTTAAACATCGGGGTTTTAGGCTTAGGGGCTGGTTCATCATCCTATATTCAGGATTGATTTAACCGGCCTCACTAAAGGGAAATCCACTGTTGAATGACGGTGCTCCTCGCTCAAATGCGACTCAGAGAGAGAACCTTGTGCGTCATCTGCCTCCTTAGATGATACGTCAGAATCCGAAAGCTGGGTGGACTGAGAGGATACTATCTGCCTATGTGCTTTGTGGCTAATAATTTATCCGCCTGTAACCTTTGCTGATAGGCGTTAGATGTTTGAGCCATATTCTGAACTGAGCGGGCATAAACAGCCATCCAGGGAGGATGCATAGGGGGTACCGATATAGTAGGCGCAATACCAGTGGGCAGCGTCGGACTGGGGCATAAAGGGCCCACAGGGGCAATGCATTGGTAGGAGCCCACGAAAGGGTGGTGGAAAAAAAGCTTAAGGGATGTGACAAGCCACCAGAGGGGCAGAAAGAAAGAATAACTGCTCAGCACCTCCCCTGAGTGATCCTTCTTTCCTTCTGGCACAGTGAAAGGGGCATGTCATCATTTTAACCCGTGTTACGCTGCTCTCTGCCATATACATACCCGTCAGGCAGTTGCGGTCAAAGGCTCTCACTGCACTGCTATTCAGCAGGACAGTATACACTACTGCACACATATATATCTATATAAACACAGAATACGCCTGTCAGAATACCGAAGGTAAGTAGTGGGGTTGGGGGAAGGGTTAAGTTTAGGGGTTAGGCACTAGGGGGAGGGCTAGCATTAGGATTAAGGGTGAGACACTGGGGGGAGGTTAGGTTTAGGCACTAGGGGAGAGGGTTAGGTTTAGGGCACAGGGATGGGGAGGTTAGGGTTTGGCACTGGGGGGGGGGTTGGGGGTCAAACACCAGCGAGGGAGAGTGGGAGGCTTAGCATACCAACCAACAAGTGTCGGTATGCCTACCCTGTCGGGATGCCGACGTTAGGATTTTGACCGCCGTGATCCCAAGCGCTGGCATCCTGTATCCAACTCTATAATTACATATAGCTGTATGAATGTGTGCATATGTCTTATAAAAATATATACAGTATTGACACTCTACAATTTATTTATAAACAGTTCTAAAAACATATGTGAAAGCAATAAGAAAAAAAATTAAGAACATCTACACTTAAGGGCAAACTACACAACATTGCAATATTCTCATTTCCATTCTGCTGAGTGTAAACACAAACAAAATAAATTAACAATATAAATAATCCAGTGCCTGCCAATGCTTAACAACCGCTAGCTATTGGTGGCACTTATGTAAGAGTCAACTGTGATGATATTGTCCGTGACAGGAGTTAATACATATGACAGCCTACTACTTCCAAATGGACTGAGACTTCGAGCCAGTAATATCTAGAAGTTGCGGAACCAACTGAATTTTTTTTTTCACACAAAACTTTAATAATACATATGAAAATAAATGGGGTAAGAATGAATAACTGTGGATTAGGATTTTAATACATTGTGCACAGAGGGCCCCATTTATTAACAAAGCATAACCCCTTTAGGGCTCGCTAAAGGGGTTATGTAATAGGTTCTAGATTTAACAAACAGGGGTAATTGAAGATTACCACTGTTTGTTACAGAATCGTTCTCGCATTCTTTAGATGCACATAACATAGGAGCCCTTATAGCAGAAGACCTCGCCAAAGAGAAGGTCTTTGCTGGACCTCGCCAGGGGGGGGGTAAGTATTGGTAAATACCAGTGGCTGGTGTTTACCTTGGTTAATAAATGGGACCCACAGAGAGATGGGGAACAGAGAGAGAGAGAGAGAGAGAGAGAGAGAAGAAAGACAAAGGGAAGAATGTGAAAAAGGGAGGGAGGAGAGAGAGGGGGGGGAAGAGAGAGATGGGGAAGAAGGGGGACAGAGAGATAAAAAAAAAAAGAAATAAAGAGATGGGAAGAAGGTGAGAGAGAAATGTGGAAAAGATATATGAAAAAAAGAGCACAGATAGCCAGGGATGACTGCTATTACACAATAAGTTAGACTGTATAATGTAGCTCATCCCCGCTGTGAAAGGGAGCAACTCTGGGTGTCCAGACTCCAGATCTAGCTGTGCTGCTGATTCTTGTATACAAATCTCCCATGTTGATGCCACGCTGACAGAAGCTCCACCTCCCTGTCACTGCCTGTATGAGCAACCAACAGGAATGCCCAGACAGCAGCAATGCACTGTGGTCCAGCACTGCATTGCATTAGACACTGTGGTCGAGCTCCGTTTATCACAGAGAACGCTGTTCTCTCGGATAAGGAGGACACCCAAGGTGGCTCCTGGACAGGGGCTGGTACGGTGGACTGGGGAGGTGGTACATAACAAATAACATACAGACCATCCTGCACAAAATCCTGAGGGGACAAGCCCGCTGCACAGTATCTCAAGTAACCAGCACAGGGGCCTCGGTCTCCTGTTTTCCCTTAGAAGACATAGTAGTAAACAGCCAGCAACACACAATCATTGTATGGTTAATAATGCAGTGTGACACCCTTCGCAAAGTAAATGTTAAGTAATATTGAACCTCTACACACCTGGTAGTTGAGGGTTTAAATAAGAGCAGCAGGGATAGATATAACTGACAGTAAAAGTTTTAAGACAGTATATCATCACAGTAGAGCTAGCACCAGTCACATACAATGCATATAAATATACTTATAATGGGCACTAAATCAACTACTCAAGCCTCAAAGGGCTGGTATGATTTGTGCGCTGTATAACCTGGCCCCAAGGAGAGGTATACAAGGAAACTGGACTCCAAACTCCTGAGACCTGTAGCTTCAGAAAAGCCCTGATAAATGGCTGCTGAGCGTCTCATATAGGTACAGTAGGAGAGTGAGGAGGAGGAGGAGCAGCTCAGAGGCGGGAAACCTCTTGTAAGGAATCGAGATCTGGGCTGGGGGAGGGGCTGCTGGGGGAGAGCCTAACTCCCCACTGGTGCATCAACCGCCGGGTGCTGCTGTGGCCTCTACATGGTCCCTGACACCAGCTTTTAACTGCCCCGGTGGTCTAGTGGGAGAGCGGATGAAGCGGTCGCCCCACTGGAGCGTCCTCCGGCAGGTCTCCTCCGCCAGAGGTAGGGACTGCACAGCACGCAATTCCCCGCAAGCGGGGATTCACCTTACTTGTACTTCTCCGTGTATCCGGCCGCAGTCCTGGGTTCCTAGTGGAGCGGCTAGCCGAGCCCTGCTGGCACCCGCCATAATCACTGGACCACTCACCGGTGTTGCGGCGCGGGTGGGGGTAGCTGGAGCAGCCACACAGGCACCCATTAGGACGCCCTGTTGCTTGATCAGGTAAATAAAATAATCATAAAAATAAAGCTGTCTAAAAGTGCGACCGGTCCTGCCGGCACCAAACGGAAAACTGTCTGCCTGTGGCTGGGGGAAGGGTATATGTGGAGGACCAGTGCACCCTGGGAGCTAAAGCTTTAACTGTTTGGTGCCCGGAGCTCTCCGACCACACACACCCCATGGTATCCCTGTGGATCCCCTATGGGCCCTGAAAAAGAAAATATGTCATTACTTATTAACACCAGCCTGTGCTTCCTTTGGCTGCTTAATAGAGTATAAGGTCAGAACACAAAGCTAATTGCCAGTCAGCTGAAGTCTAGGTAGGCAAGGTCAACAAAAGAGTGGTTGTCCAATATACATAATGTATGTGCTGCCATGGGAAGAGGCAGTAACCTACAGCACTTTCATATGCAGCAGCCAGTGAATTACATTCCAGTCCAGTAATTGAGCTGCAGGCAGATATGTTAGGCCACAAATTGATAATAAACAACAAGTCCTAGCCTGCACGGCACTTACTAACTCTCTAAAGCTGGGTAAACACTGGCAGATATATCAGGTGCCCTTCAGCCAGTGTGTTTGGCGATTATTTGGTACGACAAGCTGTTGACCATCGAAGTTAATAAAAACAAATATATTTTTCACATGCATGGAGATATATCTGGTAAGCTGCTCTCCAATCTTCAGCGGGGCAAGCGCGCCAGCTCTGATATTTTAACTCTTGCTGATAATACAGGATCTATCCAATATACTGGCCAGAAAATAATAGATATTTTACATGATTTTTATTCTACGTTATATGCACAGGGTCATATATATTTAGATGCGAAAACCTCTTTTTGGCAATCACTAGTTGTACCGCAATTGACAGAAGAACAGGCTGCAGCGTTACATCAACCTATCTCTGAGGAGGAAGTTCTTCTTGCTATTAAAAGCCTCCCGAATTGTAAATCACCGGGCCAAGATGGCTTTTCTGATGAGTTTTATAAACTCCTTCAACCCTCGATTGTAGGACCCCTAATGTCGCTATTTAATTAAACCCTTTTTGACATGACCCTACCACCTAATTTTAATGAAGTATATATAAAAGTCCTCCCTAAACCTGGCCGCAACCGCATTCTTCCCCGGCTCTTATAGACCAATTTTGTTACTAAATGTGGACTATAAGTTGTTTACTAAAATCATAGCAAATAGATTTAAGTTAGTGCTCCCTTCTTTGGTGCATCGTGATCAGACAGGCTTCATATGGGGATGCAGTTCTGTTTCCAACATAAGAAAGGTTATAGCGGTCTTACATCAGGTGCGTAATTTTCATGAGGATGATCTTAGTCTCTTATTGTCCTTAGACGCCGAAAAGGCCTTCGACTTGGTAGTCTGGGATCATCTCTATGAAACCCTGTCACGGTTTGGCATTCCGCTGCATACTATAAACCTAATTTGCTCCTTAACCACTTGCCTGGCACGGTCATATCAGATACGACCATGCCAGACTGGGCTTTACCTGACATGGTCGTATCTGATACGACCAGTCAGAAATGGCCACTGCACGGCTGCGGGAAGCTAATCTCCCTGTAGCCGCCTATATATACCAAAAGTAATGGGACAAACTAAACAATCCTAAATCTAACTTTCACTTTTTAATACTTTGTTGCAAATCCTTTGCAGGCAATTACAGCCTGAAGTCTGGAATGCATAGACATCACCAGACGCTGGGTTTCATCCCTGGTGATGCTCTGCCATGCCTCTACTGCAAATGTCTTCAGTTCCTGCTTGTTCTTGGGGCATTTTCCCTTCAGTTTTGTCTTCATCAAGTGAAATGCATGCTCAATCGGATTCAGGTCAGGGGATTGACTTGGCCATTGCATAACATTCCACTTTTTTAGCCTTAAAAAACTCTGGTTGCTTTTGCAGTATGCTTCGGGTAATTGTCCATCTGCACTGTGAAGCGCCGTCCAATGAGTTCTGAAGTATTTGACTGAATATGAGCATATAATATTGCCCGAAACACTTCAGAATTAATTCTGCTCCTTTTGTTAGGAGTCACATCATCAATAAATACAAGGGAACCAGTTCCATTGGCAGCCATATATGCCCACGCCATGACACTACCACCACCATGCTTCACTGATGAGGTGGTATGTTTTGGATCATGAGCAGTTCCTTTCCTTCTCCATACTCTTCTCTTCCCATCACTCTAGTACAAGTTGATCTTTGTCTCATCTGTCCATAGGATGTTGTTCCAGAACTGTAATGGCTTTTTTAGATGTTGTTTGGCAAACTCTAATCTGGTCTTCCTGTTTTTGTGGCTCACCAATGGTTTACATCTTGTGGTGGAACCCTCTATATTCAACTCTTGTGAAGTCTTCTCTTGATTGTTGACTTTGACACATATACACCTACGTCCTGGAGAGTGCTCTTGATTTGGCCAACTGTTGTGAAGAGGTTTTTCATCACCAGGGAAATAATTCTTCTGTCATCCACCACAGTTGTTTTCCGTGGTCTTCCGGGTCTTTTGGTGTTGCTGAGCTCTCCGATGCATTCTTTCTTTTTAAGAATGTTCCAAACAGTTGATTTGGCCACACCTAATGTTTTTGCTATCTCTCTGATGGGTTTGTTTTGTTTTTTTAGCCTAATGATGGCTTGCTTTGCCGATAGTGACAGCTCTTTGGATCTCATATTGAGTGTCGACAGCAACTGATTCCAAATGCAAATGTCACACCTAGAATCAACTCCAGACCTTTTACCTGCTTAATTGATAATGAAATAACGAGGGAATAGCCCACACCTGTCCATGAAATAGCTTTTGAGTTGATAGTCCCATTACTTTTGGCCCCTTAAAAAGTGGGAGGCACATATAGAAACCGTTGTAATTCCAACACCGTTCACCTGATTTGGATGTAATTACCCTCAAATTAAATCTGAAAGTAAGCAGTGAAAGCACATCCTGTTTGTTTCATTTCAAAGCCATTGTGGTGGTGAATAGAGGCCAAAATATGACAATTCTGTCAATGTCCCAATATTTATGCACCTGACTGTACATACATATACTGTATGTGTATATATATATATATATATATATTGTATATAGATTGTGTGTGTGCAGCCCCCCAACCTGCAGCTGCGGTCTCAATTGATTGTTTCTATCGATGATTGAATCCATCGGTCATCGATGGTACAGCTGTCAATGGCCATCACTACAGTATTCCATAAAAATTTTTATTTTTATGGTATATGGTGTTTTTAATAAAAAAAATGCATTGGAATAGTTTTAAAAAGATGTTCTTGACCTAATTCAATCATTAAAAAAAAGACAATTTCGGAGCGGTTTTTGGAAAAAGAATTAGTCAGTTAAGTGGTTAAATTAATCTGCATCTTCTAGAATTATCGCTAATAAATTCATGTCTTCCCCAATCCACATTCACAGAGGTACCCAACAGGGATGTCCACTGTCACCCTTATTATTTGCTTTAGTGCTGGAGCCTTTAGCAATTTCCCTGAGAAAGAATTTTCTATATACAGGTGTGCATATCGGGAATGTTCATTTAAAACTGTCCCTATTTGCGAACGATAAGCTTTTATTTATCTCTCGTCCAAATACCTCTGTGCCAGGTATTTTGACGGAGATCCAACAATTCAGTCTGTTTGCAGGATATAAAATGAATCTTCAAAAATCTGAGGCTTTTACATGACCCGACCTGTTGCATCAATGTCTTATTCTATCTTCCAATTTCCATATAAATACCACAAGCCTCAAATATTTTAGGGATTTACATTAAACCCTACATTAAATAAATATATATATACCATCAGATCCGGCACTCCTTGAAAAAAGCGTTGCTTAGCTGGTTGCCCACACTCATGTATGTATGCACAAACCCCTCATCTGTGTGGCACTCCACGCAAAAGAAAGACTCAATAGTCGTGGCTTCAAAGGTCAACGTTTCAATGCCTATGTGATTGGCATTTTCATCAGGACATACAAAATACAAATACATGTCTTACCTTAAATAAGGACACCCAGTGAACCAGCCTCGCTGTAGCGGGACCGCGCACCCGCCCGGCGGCGCTGAAATCTGACATCATCACGTAATAACGTGTGACGTCTGTGTACCATCACCGTGGCAACATATAAACAAAACAAGTCCCACAGCACGATATAGCTGCAGCAGCACTCAGCCATGCAAATAATGGCACAAGTATCAAAGTAGAAAACAAAAGCACATGTGATCGGAATAGCAGATATGAATACATATAAATATAACATCACACATGTTAGACCATTATCAATGCTGTCTGATTTCAAGTAGTTAGGACAATATGGATGGACAATTTATATATATTATTCAATGGATCAAATATATCTTGAAAAAAAGAAAATATAAAATAACAACAAAATTAACAACTGAACAGAGACACTATAAATAATATGTCAATGGACGGAATACTTTCTACCTATACAAAAGATAATATATACACTAGACTTACTACATGAATGCTCCTAAGCCCAACTGCTCATTAAGGGCCTGATTCAGAGCCGGACGCTATTTGCGCTCGCTCGTTCAGAAAATAGGGGTGGCTATTCAAATGAACCGTTCGCTCTTTGCGGTCTGTTCACGCCTCTATGTCTGAACGAGCGAACAAAAATTGCGGACGTTTTTAAAAAAAATACGCCCCCTGGCCGCTCGCATCCTACGTCATGTCCGCTATTTATTAGATTAATCGAGTACATCGACCAGGGTATGAACTGCTCGCTATTCTTGTGGTTGATTTTTGCTACCACAATTTTGCGAGCAGTTTATTTATAAAATAACCCAGTGACGTGGTCAACGACTCTGCTGTATTAATTATGCACACCCCTAAAACGCCCGTTTTGACCATTAAGCACGTCTGCGTTCTGATCTCCACTCCCCGTTTTCAAGCACCTTCCCCTGTTACCACCCACATACGCCTCCTCCTGTCACTCAAAATAGCAGGCATTCGCTATTTAGCGAACAAACGATTTTCGGCCGCACTGACTGGTTCGCGCATGCGTATTACGATCCGTACGCATGCGCAGTTGGGCAAACATCGCTCGGAGCGAACGAGCGTCCGCTTACGAGCGGCTCTGAATCAGGCCCTAAGTCCCTTAGGTGCCATCGTTCCTAATCGATATATCCATCTAGTTTCACATTGCATAAGTTTGCGTGACCTATCTCCCCCTCTGATAGATTGAGGGATATGGTCAATCATCCTGTATTTAAGGGTTGACAGGGAATGACGGGCATTAACAAAATGCCTAGCTACTGGTTGTTCGCTATTTCCAGAGTTAATAGCCGATCTAATGGCGCTTCTATGGGCTGCCATGCGCTCCTTGAAGGTCCTTTCAGTTTTTAAAAATGTAAGATAGGCCGCAAGGACAGATAATTTGATAAACAATGAAAGATGAATTGCAGGTAAGTTTATGACGAATAAAAAACTTGCGACCTGACAAGGGATGATGAAAAACATCGCCTGGAATGAGGTACCTGCATGTTGTGCAGGTACATCTAATGCAACCCAATTTGCCAGCACCACCAACACGTGTACTGGGATCAGGGCTAGATGTATCGGTTTTTACCAATATATCACGGATGCTGCGTCCTTTCTTATAGCATGAGATCAGTTTGAATAATGGGCCATAATTTTTTAGAGATTTTGTTAATATGACTACTATATTGGTTGTAGTTATTGACCCAAGGAATCATAGGTGTATTCTTTTTGGATGTATTAGACCTAAGTACTTCATCCCTACTTAAGCTCAATACTTTTTGTTTCACCTTAGCCAAGTGGCTGGCATCATACCCTCTACTGATGAATTTGAGAATCATCTCATTCATCTGGGATTCAGCTACAGTGGTATCCGTATTGATTCTCCTTATTCTCAAAAATTGAGAATAAGGGAGGCCCCGTATTAATGGTTTAGGGTGGCAACTATCTGAGCATAGGAGATTATTCCTATCTGTATCTTTAGTATAGAGACTAGTGGTAACCACTCTATTAGCAATAGATATCCTGACATCCAGGTAATGAATAGCCTCATTACTGATATCATAAGACAACTTAGCAGGGCTGTTACTACTATTGTGTTCATCAATAAGGTTAATTAGCTCTTGCTTAGGACCCTTCCAAAACACCGGTAAGTCGTCTATATATCGCACATAAAATCCTATTTTCGATGCAACCTCAGGTTTATCAAAAAATAATACTTTTTCAATGCCAAACATATATATGTTGGCATACGATGGGGCCACACTGGACCCCATCGCACAGCCAACACATTGCAGATAGAAACATTTATTGTACAGAAAAAAATTTCTGGTAAGAATGAGACGCAGTCGGTCAATGACAAGATTAATATCTGGTCCAGTATAGAGAGGATGGTCCTTAAGAAAGTCCCGTGTGGCTAACATCCCCTCATCATGCGGTATTATAGTGTAAAGGCTACAGATGTCTATGCTGCACAACCAAATTTCATCATCAAATTTGGATAATATATATATATATATATATATATGCTGGAAATTTTCCCTTAGTCCTTGAAAAAAATGGCTTGTTTGTCCAAACAGCGAATGTCTTTACCCCTATCACTTTTAGGTCGTATTGCGCTCATTAAAAATTTACTCTTTTCGAAGTTAGCCTACCCATTGCAAATGTTACCTATTTCTCTTTCCTCTCTAGGTACTAAAATACAGTATGTACTAAACTTTTTCAGTCTTTTGTATGGAAAGGTAAACGACCTACAGTAGAATCTCAAGAAATACACTTATATTACCGAAGGCCAAGGGAGGTTTAGGATTTGAAAACCTTCCGTTATGCGGCAGAATTCCGATATGGTGCTTAAGCCTCGCAAGTTTTACTAACCCTCTGCTAGAACAAACCTTGTTCCACCCTTACTCTCCAGTTGCGGCTTTACATTTGCCTCGATCTAAAATACCTGCTACCATTCTTCATCATTTATTATTTAATGATACCTATAAGGCCTGGCTGGCTATACAACAAAAGTTGGGATCAGATCCTACCACTATGGTGTAATCCAGCTTTTTACCATCTCTGTCAATTTCTCACTACACTACCTGGAAAAAGAAAGGGATAGCTGCAATTAAAGATGTATATGACCCTGGAGGGTGACTTTATTCTTATCAGGAACTTCAAGCTAAATATGATCTACCACATTCACAATTTTTTCTACCCCCTAGTACCAACTGTCCACCAGTGAGTGATCTACGCTCACACTCTGTGCTTCTATAAAATGTAAAACTGAGATTCCTCTATGCTGATCTGTTGCTGTCAAATACAGATCAACTCTGGGCCAGAGTTTGGATGGCCTGGTCTGATGATTTTCCTGACTTTGAGCCATCTGAAGATCTCTTATCTAATATGCCGCTTGTTATGTGCTTTGTCAGTTCAGCTAAATTACAGGAAATACACTTCAAGTTTAAGAATAGGGCATATGTGTCGCAGGCGCAAAGACATGCCATCTCAAATGATGTCTCTAGTGTTTGTCCCAAATGTCATTGTTCCTCTACAACTTTTATTCACAATATCTGGCAGTGCTCTAAAGTCAGAAAGTTCTGGTATAAACTTCACAATTTTATAATGGATTTGGCAAAGGTCACCTTGCCTTTTTCTTTTGAGACATTCTTACTAGCAGATTTTACACTCTGGACCCAAGCCGGTTTACCTAAGACATGTATACTGCTTTTGGCTGTACTAGTCACATTAACTAGGAAAACCATATTACAAAGGTGGCTCTTTCCAACTCACCATCAACAGCTGAGCTGATCGCAATATTATATTTTGAAAGACGCAAAGCTCTTGTCGATATCGAGAAAGGAGTTGCTAAATTTTACAAAAAGCGGGATTGGTATTTGGAATATCTACCAAAAGAGACCTCAGAACATATCATGAAAATCTTTGATAATACTACTTGGGCATTGTTACGTAATATTACTTAACGACGAGACGATCATATCTTTCTCTGCCTTTTGCATCTATTGATAAAGTAACAATATAAAGTCTCCTCAATCTCACTCTCTTTATTTCTCTCATTCTTTTTCTTATTTTTATTTGTCTTTATTTTCTTCCTTTTACTTTTATTTTTCTTTGTTATTAAAATGTTGAAAATATTGGTATTCGGACCTTATATTTGTGGTTACTATGGAGTGTGGGATAGAGAATAATGCTAAACGTTCTCTCGATTTTCATCATACGCCACTAATACTCCATATTGTATGACTTTCAATGATTGTTATTACTCTAATTATATATTGTTGTATTTTGTTTATGTTAATAAAGTATTTCTGTCTCTATTACTTCTTTTAATGTATATTACTCATTACATTGACTCATTTTCATATAATGCGTTTTTTTTTTGTAATTTATTTTGGATGCCAATAAAAAAAATGTTTAAAAAAAACAAAAAACACACACAGGAATTATTTTCCTGCCATGGGCCATGCGGAAGCGTCATGTGAAATTCTGAACTGAACAAAGACTGGCAGCCTGACTCCAGAGGATCAAGAAGGTTTTGGGGAAAAGTTATTTTTCTTCTTATTTGAACAGAAGAGTTAACAGCTTGTAAACAGGTTTCCTATGCAGTCAAATGTGTACACAATGTTATCAATGCCCCTGCTTATAATACTATAAGGAATGACATCTGTGTGAATTGATAATTGCTATCCGCAGGAAGTTCAGCCAATGACTTCCTGCAGCTGAAAGACTTCTGCTCAGATAAGATACAAACATGAAATATTTGGAAGTTACAATTAGTAGATACAGCTTTCCTTGTGTGGAGTACATTTAAGAAAGAGGATATCCATATATATTGGAAGTGTTAATAAATAACATCAGAGCCCTCTATAGCACACTGCTCATTAATCACCTAATTATTACTGTGAATAGCGAAGTCTAGACATTACAATTTAAAAACAGTAATATGTCCCATTAAACACTGAAGACATCTGAATAATTAGTATCAGAAACATAGCTGTTCATTAAAGACATAAACTTTACAATCACAACCTCTAGGCAAATTCTAGACACGCAATAAAGACTTAACCACTGCCAAGCAAAATGATACTCACATTGAGACTATCCGAAAGACTGAGGTTAATTCAGCCCAAAACAGAAAATTCAATACTGGTCGGCCTATCCAAAGTAAAACCCTGTCTCAAAGATTATTTACCTGGGGTCTGATGTTCAGGCGATCCAACTGATACCCAATTACTTGCATGGGCTTGCCTCTACATGGCTCTCACCTACTCACTCCCACTAGGAGAGTGCTTCCGGTTACAAAAAGGCAGGATTGCCAGTCAACCAGGAACAGGCTACACAATAGGGACCCATCTGATATCTTGAATGCCAGATCCAATGTCATCCTCTGGGATATTTCCACATGAATTTTTATATTTTGGGTTTGAATTATCTCTTACCAGACAGCAGCACAGACAAGAAGATTTAATTTGGGGTTTGGAGTTTAAGTAAAAAATTGCAACACTCAGATCTTTTAGCAATGTCTATGGCGTTTTACTATTATATGGTTATGTAACTATTCGGTTACATCTAATATCATAATTTAGAGTAGGGATGTCTATGGTGTAAAAGCGTACAGTCACATCAAATTTGAAGGAATAGCAACTTTAGACATTACAAGAACACAGGAAAAAAAGTTCATGCTGTGAAAATATTAAAATTGCATTAGGAATCTAGGAGAGTAAAAGCTGTGTAAGTGGAAATGCCTGTACAACTTTTGGTGGCAATTTTAAAAATTGCAATGCTAAGGCTTATGTGCTTTTACCTTTTTCACAGTATCAGGCCAACATAGGGGAAAAAAAAATCTATTGCGTAAAGCTTGATCTGGAATTATTTTAGTTGGACATCTCTGTAGCTAACTACCCAAGTGGTCACCATCAAAATCCTAAAATATCAGTCCAATACCAAGTAAGAAGTATAACTAATTTTATTCAATGTCAATAAAAAGTATATATCTGAATAGGCATTTTACAATTGAAGGTGAGATGTCTGTGTGGAACGAGTCTTCTTAACCCTACTGAGACCCTGCGACACCTATGAATAGAACCCATAGCCTCAGTAATGTGAGATAACAATGCTAATCACTGTACCATCATACAATCAAAATGATCCACATACACCCGCGCATGCAGGGGGGGTTTCCGAGTACCTAGAAAGGAGGTGCCGGCGGGGCTGTGTATGTGGTGTCTTACCAGCGCGAGGTGGTTGCCGGGTGAGGGGACGGGGGTTGTTGGCGGGCGAGGTGGGAATCTTTAATAAATTATGCTGTATTTATTTGCCTGCATTAACTTTTTAAGTGAAAGAGGTGTGTGTGTAGTCTTGGTCAGTTTGTGTGTCAGTATGTGTGTGTGTCAGTATGTAGTCTCTGGCAGTGTGTGTGTGCATGTCTGCAATGCTAAACGGTCTACAATAAAAAAATATATATATCTGTATGTATATATATATATATATATATATATATATAGTACTTGTGTACTTTATGGACTCATTACCTTATTATATAGAACTTTCGGTGAAAGTTGTCCCCTCGTGGGCTCGCCCACCACGCTTCGGGCTCAGCGGCTCGCCACATGGTTATATTCCCTCTCTATGCCCACTTGGATGGTAGGGAATGACGCTGGACACTTAATAAGGTAACGAGTCTGTAAAGTACCCAAGTACCACATATATATATATATATATATATATATATATATATATATATATAACTCCTGCATTTAACACTGACATATCAATTAAAACACTTATTTTTCCTGTGTAATAAACCGGATACTATTCTGCAATATTACTTTATTTACTTAGCCCGTTGCACAGTAATCATAGTGAATTAGATACACAGGTTATCTAATCCCAGTAGGTATAGTACAATCCACACGGTACTATGTGGACATTAATCTTCAGTTTGTTCAAATATAGAATTGAATTGCGAATTTTGAGGTCAGCAAAACTCTGAGCCATGTTTAGCAGTCACAAAGCCGAGTGATGAGCAAGATTACAAGGGAAGGTCCCCAACACTGGGTTCTGCACATCACAGATGGATGTAAAGCTTTACAGCAAGGTTATTTAAACAGAGCCAGCTGCATTTCCACTGCCTTGTCAGGATAACACAACATTCACTTTTCCTGCACTTTGAAGACGCAACCTTAGCTCTTGAAACCTTTGGCAAAGCAGAGGAAGGAAAATCCTGAAAAACAACCAGTTGCAATGGACAAATGGTGTCAAAAAGGAACTTTGAGGGTTACTTGTATTTCTCAAACAAATTCTCCTGTCACAAGTTATAGTACAGCAATAGAGATTTATTGTTTTTGCCATGTAAAAAGACAGCATCCAAAACTTCCTTTTCCCTCCCAGCAAAACAAGGGGGGTAGAAAGAACAAAAACAAGCTGCCATCTGCAAACATCAGTACTGTAAATAAAAGGAGTACAATACTGTGCAGAAAACAATGCTAAATGACATTATTTTATTATCTTGTACTTACAGTTATTATGTAGTCCTTCAATATGACACAAAACTGCTGTGTGGAGATAACTGTAACCCATATAGAGCAGCAATGAATACACCGAGTACTGAGAGCATTGGCGTGTCCCAGTGTTTAACAACTGCTTGGACTAATTACCCATCCACACGACCTGTGATCAGGCAGCCGGCACGGCCTTGACTTCAACAATCCCGATCACAGTGCTGATCACTGTGGCCAGCAATGATCGAGTAGCTCAGCAGTGCCAGCACCCCCTACAATGGGCCATGGCTTATGTGTCCCGATCACTGCGGTCAGCTCCGGCACCCATCCTGCCAGATGCACCTCGCTTATCAACCGATTCATAGGAAAGGAACTTGGTCGTTAAGTGAGGAGCATCTGCAATGCAAATGGCGAAAGATGCCGGGGGCTACTGAACCTTTTAACAATGTTAATTGCAGTTTCTTGTGTATAGTTGCAATTTTCTGCTAATAAAGTTATTTAAAAAAATGTGGGCAGTACAGATGGCGTAATAGTTAGCATTAATGCCTCATAGACATGAGGTCATGTGTTCAATTCCTGATCAAGCCCTATCTGTGTGATATTTGTATATCTCCCCGTGTTTGCTCCCAAACATCAAAAACATACAGCTTAATTGGCGTCTGACAAAAAATAACAAATAACCCTAGTGTGTATGTGTGTCATACTTGCCGACAATCAACTCCATCCTTCCGGGAGGGAGCCGTTTGTCGGCTAACAGCGGGGGCGTGTCCGGACAGTTAGGACACATTGGGGGCAGGCAGTCGCGTCATCGTGGCCCCGCCTCCTCTTCACAATGTTGTTATTTTCGGCATTGTGAAGCAGGGGGCGGGGCCATGATGACGCGATTCAGCACGAATCACGCCACAGCCCGCGCTGCAGGGATTTCTAGTTTATTCTGGGGGGAGATCGGGAGGGTTGGTGGATGCTGGGAGGCTTGCCTGCCTTTACGGGGGCCGGGAGTGGCACCCGATATTCGGGAGGCTCACGGCCAAATCGGGAGGTGTGTCCATGTGACAGGGAATATGATTGCAAACTTCACTGGGGCTGGGACTCATTTGAATGACCGAAATATCCTTTGTAAAGCGCTGCGTAAAATGTGTGCACTATATAAAAAGCTGTTAAGAAATAATAATATGAGTAACGATGCAAGGGGTATCTTTCATGCTTTGTTCCTGATCTCAATAGAGAAAGCTCAACAAGTCTAAGAAAATTCTAAATTTAATGACAACATTTTCTTGCAGTCCAGTATTTTCCAAACAGACATATCTAATCTTAGAATGATACATTGAAAAGGAGTAAGAATATAGAATAATCACAATTTTACCAGGTACAATTGAAAAGACAATATCCAACAATGCACTTTCATAGTCTGTGAAACTATACTTAAAGGGCCCCTTACATCAGCAATCACCAAAATGCTAGTCACAGATTCTTTGATTCTCTTTTTCCCCAATCCACTAATCTGCGCCTATATATAACAGATATTTTTCAGCGATTTGCAGATCATTTTCCAGAAATACAGGTCTGCCAATCATCATTTGCTAGTAACGGTCTGCAAATCTGCTGATTGTTACCATACACTAGCAATCTACAGCCCCAATTGGTCTGTGATATCCAACATGTCGGACAACATGATTCACCAATTCCTATCACTTTTTGGTCAAAATCTGCAATAGGTTTCTTAACCCCATACACTAGAAATTTGTTACACAATCATCTGCAAAACACATAATTGCCCAATTGATTGCTGATGTATGGGGGCCTTTATTTGAGAAGAGGACAATTATGTAACACATCTCATATAATGCAGCCACAAGGTTCAATTGCTGGAGAAGCCATTTGAGTGTACCTGGTATATTAGACTGGCTGGTCCATATTATTCAAAGCCATAATGGGGAATATCACTATGACAACAGCTCCACCATCTTTCAATTATTTCAAAGCCAAATGTATGTAACTGAGTCCTCTGTATCGTATTATTATATAGGATGCAAGTCTCTTTTGCTGGCTCATTGCAGTGTACTGGGTAGTTATTTTTTTCTTATCTAGATTAAACCCTCCCTTACACGCACCTCGGATGGACCAATACATTGATTGAGCAACTTCCATTGTGTTTATCAAAACCAAATTTGTGACAGCTAACTTTATTATTTTTATTTTTTAATCAGATGCCTAAAATATTACTGTAAGGGAAACAGTGTCAGAATGGCTAAGCAATAAATATATATTTAATTAGAATAAAAAGTGTTTAACGCTAATTATTTGGCCCCACCCAACACAAAAACTGATGCTTGTAATAAAATAGAGATTAGTAAGATCTCAACATTTTTCTTGAGAAAGTATGAGTATGTATTCTCATTTACAGCCCCCAACCACAATTACTACTGCTAGCCATTGAAAATGTTGTGTCATTGTAATTAATACTGTATTTTAAATACTTACGTCCTTCTGTATACAGGATCCAATTTCTCTAAATATTTGCATTCATCACAAATAAAACAACCAATCAGAGTCTTCCTGCAATTTATAGCAACTTACTGTATAAAAGGAAAGTGAACGTCTGGAGGGATTTAGGGCTTTATTCAGAGGCGGCCGTGCGGTCTCGATGTTTGTCTAGTGCGCATGCGCACGAGGGAGCCGGCTCCTTCGTGCGCATGCGTGAGACCCGCTACGACCGACAGCGCCGGTCGTAGCGGGTCTCTTTCCAAAGGGGGCGAGCTGTCGATGTTGATTGACAGCTCGCCCCGTTTGGAAGGCGGGCCGGGGGGGGGTGGCAGCCCAAACGGAGGGAACGCCTGCCGTTTGGGGGAGGCCCCACTGACATCACTAGTGATGTCAGTGGAGAGCTTCCGGCTCTGACAGAGCCAGAAGCTCTCCGGGGCTTACGACAAGTGAGACCCTACCCTAGGGTCTCGTCGTAAGCCCCGATGGTCGCGATGGTCAATGACCATCGCGACCATCACCCTAGCGGTCGTTAGAGCTGTGGGTGTTAACCGCCTCCGACCGCCTCTGAATGAGGGCCCTAGTCTGGATCCCGGAGGTGACAATACTGACACCAGAATCCCAACTGTCAATATCCTGAAAGTGAGTATTAGGGTTAAGCAATATGGGGAGGGTTAGGTTTAGGTTGCGGTAGGGGACAGTTAGGGATAGGCTGCAAGAGGGGTGGGTTAGGCTGCTAAAGGGAACGGTTAGGGTTATGCTGCGGGAGGAGTGGGTTAGGGTTAAAGTAAGGGTTGGGTTACCTAAGTTGGTATTTTGACCGTGGAGATTCTACTGCCGGTACTGTGACCGTTGGGATGGTCACCGCCGGTATATCGTACCCAATCCCATCTGGATGTATGCTCTGGATTACATGCACCTTCTGTACATTGACATTCTCCTGCTTACTGGGCCAAGCCACAAAATGGCTGCCTCTGTAGGTAATGATGCTACTTTTAAGTGGTGTTAAACCTTGTTCACAAGTTTTCGATAGACTGATGATCTAGGAATAACACTTTGTTCCAGCAGAGCCCACTGCATTGACTCATTTACAATCTTTCGTTTGAATCACTAGAATTATGTCCATCCTTCAACAGTATCTCCGTAGTGTTTCCCTCTATATGGTGACAGGCTGTATAGCATTCTCCTTTTTGAGTGCACAACTTGTTATTTGATGACTAAAGCAATGAATAGAATCTGCAGTGTCAGAAAAAGCCTGCAGACATTTCCAGCAAATGAGACACAAATGCTGGTGTATTTATAGCCCTTCTTAATTCCAGTGTGATACGGCAATCAAACTTCTGGTTCAGACACAAAGGCAGACAATTCTGGAATGAAATGCAGCAAAGCACATTTGTGGTTCTTATACACTCCGTCGGCTTTCCGGATAAAATTGGAATTATGAGTGGTTGAATCATACCACGTTGTAAATCATAACTACTAAGTGCCTCATGCCTCAGTGATGTCACTATTTCTGAATTCTCATGGGTATTAGTTTGGCTGTGCAGGTGGTAGTTTCTTCTAAGTATAGGGGACTGGTATATATGTTCAATGGAATTGAGAGCTGCATATCTATACTAGGCAACCTATTCAGATTTCAGATTAAAGGAGGTTCGATTTACATAGTCCCCACGTAATCCAGATTTATGATGTCCAGGAAGGGTACACACTGCCTTAGGTATGAAGTCCGATTGGGAGAACAGTCTCATACATGGCGTCATACATCTTGTCACACATTTTTCAGCTACGATTTTGGGAGCAAGGGCTGCTAGGTCCCATGTGCACTTGGAAAGAGCGTTAGGTTTAAACCTTTAATCTGAAGTAACCATTTAATAAAACAGACTCCAAAATATAGAAAAAAAAAATCCTTTATTTCCTTTACAAATAAGTTTTGAATTGTTTTGAAATAAGGTCATAATTAAAATGTTCATGCTCTCTTCTATGCTAATATTCTGAGGACCGGTTGGCCGAAGGCACTTTGTGATCAGTATCTTCGCTATTTTTATTCTCATAACATATATAGTTGTGCAGGAAACTTAACAGATTGTCTACCATAATAGGCGGTAACGATCAAAACCGAACATTGCCAGCAGCTGTATTCCCCTAATAATGTAAGAACCTATAGTATTCCCAGATGCGGATTCATTAGAAATACTGAGCAATAAGGCCCTGCAATCAGTAGTATCAATTTGTAAGGGAAGATCATACAATGAAACATACTGCTGGAGTAAAGATGAGCGCTTAGCATACTGCACATTGTGAAGCTGGCCATACATCAGAGCAATATCGTTCCAACCAGCCAACATCTAACACACTACCCAACTGCGTTTTTAAAAGTCGAAATAGCACAATTCGTGGCAAGTAGCTATGAGGATCACAGCACAGATACTACAGCTGTAGACTGATAGTAAGTAGACGTTTACTCTGAGACACAAAGTCAATTTAAATGCATTATATATATATATTTTTTTATTTTTTTTATTATTTATTTATTTTTTTCTTTGCACTGTGATAAAATGGAGAAATGGGCAACAGCTTTAAGAGATAGCAGAGATGTTTGAGAGCTCCAGGAATGTAGTTTACAGCTGACTTATCTGAAGCTACTAGCTGGTTAAAAATGGCTAATTAGTTTTACAGAGGTATAAGTGACTCCAGGGACAACCTTAAGGCAACGGGTTATCTTATAGAGCATATAGCAATGGAACTTGCACTGTGGATCTCTAACACCACAGGAGGGGCCATTTAACCCATTAGTTTACAGATAGATTTCCAGTGCTCTACACATATTCAGCTTCTGAAATGAAGGCACTGAGCATATTGAAAGGAAATCAGTTAATAAAAATTACTGTCAACATTATTATTTGGCTCTGGTTCTTAACCATTCCAGATATCAATATAGATCTGACTTTATTACAAACCAAATAAATATTTTTGAACAATAAAAAAAAAAAAATAATGACATTATCACAGTCAGATATAATAAAGGGATGACCAATCCAGTTTCTTCCAGAATTAAATGAGTTATGAGGTTCACCGAGTACACCTTCATTAATAAGCAAAGTTTGTAACAAAGCTGACAAAGTGGAAAAAGTAACCTTGTAGTTATGTCAGTCAATTGGGAGAAATGTTTTATCCAATATAGATAATCAAAAGCAGATATGCAATATCAAAATAAAAGAAAAAGTATCGCCAGAAAATATATTTAAGTAACTCAATGTATTTTTAAAATAAGATACTGTGGGGGTATTCAATTAGCTGCGATAAGCCGCTTTTCCGAGAAAAATGGCTTATCATGCAAATTTGTACTTATCACAATTTTTGCGTGCGCGAATTCTCCATAGCATAGTTGCAAAAAGTTTTCACCACCTCCTGAGCAGGTGAAACATGTGGGAAAATCCCTGTTTCAAGGTAAAGAACCACTGGGACACCTCCTAAATGACTAATTAGGGAAAAATATTTTTTTAATTAGCTTAATTTGGCCAATAATGACATGTCATTTTTTGGGGTGAATAAGTGCAAAATGCTGGAAAATAGTTTAATTGACATAGGACAGGTATATGGGGGTGTATATGAATGGGTCAGGTGTTGTTAAGATTGCAGGTGGGTGTTTGAGGTGTACTTTGAATATTTTTAAAAGTGTCTTTAAATGACAAAAATATATACGTATATGCATTTTTATGCACCTCCAATTTAAAAAGCACATTTATTTTGAGAAAAAAAAATGCTTGCTTACTATCATTATTTGACTGAGAAATATGCATATAACAGCCATTTAACACAATTTAAGAACCCAAATATATTTATCAGGGCCACTAATACACTTCTATATTGTTATCCTTTATCACTTTGCCTTTTTTGGGGTACAGGCAGTTTCCGCATTTCCACCCATATTTAAACCAAGAAGAATCTTCGCATTCCGAAATTTGGAATTTAATTGCACGAAAAACAGGTGCGCACAGACACGCAATAAGCGGAATTCACAATCGAAAGGTGCAAAAAATTACCACATTGTCGTGGCTAATTGAATTCACCCCTTTATATGCTTGACTACTCTTTTTAGATCTAGTGAAGAAACAGAGATAACTTTGAAATGTACTTTAACAAGCAATATATGCATAAGAGATAATCATCTCACTAGAAATGGATTGCAAAGTGTGACTTTTCAGAGAGAAACAGATGTGCTCAAGCAGTATGTGGCCTCAGTTATTGCTTTAAGCAGGAATTTTTTTTCCCAAATATATAATCATATATAATGATTATTATATAAGGTAGAGATAGGAAAAATATGCCAAATCAATTTTATAACTTTTTTTTTTTTTTAATGTGTTCTTTCACTTTAATATATATATAACAATAAAGGACCCTGCTGCTATGCTAAGAAGTCTGGTGAGTGCAATTTATATTGGAAGACATGTTTTTGGAGCACGGATGCTCTGTGTAATTGCTACCCCAGCAACTACTGCTTGTATGATGACGTGAGTATGGACTGACTGAATATATATATACACACATATATATATATATATTATATATATATATATATATATTATATATATATATATATATATTCATGTCTTCCTGACGACGGGGCACGAGAGCCCCAAAACATTGAAGTAAAAAATGCTTGTTTAATAATCTGCAGTGCCGTGTATTGTTTCACTCTAAGTGGTTATTCCACTTGTCTTGTATATTATACCATTTCAAGGGCACGCAGCAACAATACTACCTCACATTTGGAGTGCCGAACAGACCTCCCTGCATATATATATATATATATATATATATATACACAGACACATATAATAAACACTTATCAAAAAAGGCTTCATTGCAGTGTCACTGTAGCGGGTAACCCAGCTGAACCCCACTGTGAATGCCAGAGCTGTATAATAATCGCTCCAGGCAGGGTGGAATGGAGGGTTAATTGTGGGCAGGTCTGATGAAGTCCAGCTGTTGGAGATTCCTTTACCCATACACACCTACAGTAGTATATGCTGTATCAACAGTGCTTCCATTTAAGATATTTTAAGGATTATGTTTGATAAACAAAACCAATTCTAATGGAGTTAAGCCTACCAACTCTAGGTGGATGAAAGATATGCCTGTAAACCTAGAATGTATATTTTATTATAATTTAATATTGCTAACTAGCAGTCGATAGTTACAAATAACACAATATTTATAATACTAGAAATAATTATTCATTATTAAAAAAATGTAAAGTGATGTTATTATAATAAAATTATATCTTGAGCAAATTTGTGATTTTTCTAGAACATATTTTATGCCCTAACTTTCCATTCTTGCAAACAGATGTTGTGGCCGCTGACATTCGTACTATTCCCTTTTTTGCTGGAGGTTATAAACGATTAGCTACAGAGCCGTGGTGTAAAGTTCATGTTATTCTTTCCTGTTCTACACCCAGAAATGCCTAGAAATTAATGCAACTATATCGGGATTTGAAATTAACTTTTGATAGCTAAGAGCAATAAACTGCTTGGGGGGAGGAAAACCTATTATAACTGTGCTGGCATCTGATTGCTTGTAGACAGTTAGCGCTTGCACATAACATTTCGTCTGATGAAATGCTGGATATACTGTAATCTGCCCCTTATTGATTAATCAGTAATTTGCTTATGAACTGATAAGGCATAACAGGCAAAGTCGGCTCTAGGTAAATGACAGTTCTATTACTAAAAGGTCAATTTAAAACCCAAACTGTCCTATATTAAAAGCAAAAATGAATGAACAATAATGGATGTAGAAATAACAAAATACATAAATAAAAATTGCCGGGTGCATTTGGCTTTCAAACAATCCCAATTTCATCCGGTATAAAATAAATATGCTGACATCTAAAGAGCGAATTCCGTTTTATTTCTTAAACAACTAAGAAAAAACTAGGAAGAGAATATACCTAGAACCCTAAGCTCAAAAACAATCTAAGCTGTTTAACATTATTTACCAATAAACGGTGTGTGCAGAAGTATCATAGGAATATATACACGCTTACCCCAAAAGTTTTACCAGTCACAAGTAGTACACATAGACTGGGACCACAGTGAATGATTTCCATAATGTAGCATTGGCTGTATAATTTGTCCACTGCCAAGAACTCTGCACAACAAAGAGGAATTCACATTGAAACAATTAAGATCTCCCTACTTGACCACTTCCTTGCTGGTGGAACTTCTAGTACGCTAATAAAGAATACATTTGCAGCCACTCCAGCAGTGAAGAGGTTCATGAAATCTTCCTGGATGAGCACGATACAAACTGCACTGGGCACCGAGTACACAGGCCTGACAGATTACTGTAGTTTATGCTGAAAGCTTGTCTCTTTCAATCTAACGTTTTGCATAAATGTCTTAATCATGACTGGAAAAAAAAAAAAAAGAAAAAAAATTCCCAATTACACATCTGAAAGCTCTGCTTGTTGTTTCTGATCAGCTTACGTTTTATTATTGTCTAAAGCAGTCAAGGGTTTTCCATATGCAAATATGCTAAAAATAAGTCCCACATTTTATCTTTATATACACATTTATTGCAGTACATCTATTGCTTCCAAGGTAATATACCTGATTAACTACATCTCTAAAATTAATAAAATACATCTTAAACCTCTTACACAATTACTTAGGTTGTTCAAATACCGTAACTGTTTCAGTAATGACATAATTTTATATATATATATAAAATTAAGAACACTTGTAGAGTGTGTGAAGTTATATTTTATTGACCATCAAGCAAAAAATTTTGTTATTCTTTATAACATTAGAAACATTTAAGGTTTGGTGCCTGTAACGCTATAGAATATTATATTGTTTATATAATCTCTTCTTGGCCGGGCCCTTTGTCATGTGTCTCTGCACTTACTGTATGTAAAGCACTGTCTACACTTGTGGAGCTTTATCATAAACAGACAAATATTGTATTGTG
Organism: Taudactylus pleione; assembly: GCA_031769625.1. Taxonomy (NCBI): domain Eukaryota; kingdom Metazoa; phylum Chordata; class Amphibia; order Anura; family Myobatrachidae; genus Taudactylus; species Taudactylus pleione. The sequence goes on along the minus strand of JAUIMM010000368.1, from coordinate 8,517,805 downwards.
TACACATACACATGTTCTAAACCTATAGGTTGAAACCAAAATTGTTTTCTATGCAAGTTTGGGTGGCTCTCGTTGATTTGTTTTGGGGGAAATGTACTTAATTCCATTATATATATATATATACACACGCACACACAGACACATACATACATACATATAGCTTACATGAGAATCTAGGTTAATTAGTAATCTCCTAGCCGTTTTAATAAAGTAATATAATTTGTAATGAAAAGTGTTTAACAAGAAACGGTTCTAATTTAAAACTGAATTTGTCTATCCCGAGTGAGTGTAACCTTGACCCTAGGAGAAGGGAGCTGTTCTCTGGACTTATCCTGGCACTATTTCAATGACCCTTCTGGGTAGTAATACAGTAGACTGCTTGGTTGACAAGGTCCTTTTCTATATATACACAGAAAATGACATTGTATACAATGTATTGGTGGCAGTTATCATTTATTCTTTACTGGCGAAATATTTACCTGCCAGGTATCATTACTACCCAAATAAAATGTACATGTACAGACAAGACTGACTATATGTGAACAGCTACATTTATCTTTTTATCCCACTGCGTTTATGGACTTGGCTGATCTTCAGCTGACCTGCGGTTACAGCAAATCTCTATAAAGCTGTAATTCCTGCTCTTACTTCCTCTGTAAAGATGCTCAGCCACATGCTGGCTGGAGTGTGGCTTCTGGGGGGGTGCACACCTAGTCACCGGACAAACTTTGTTCTGAGGAGAATGACATTTCTAGAGCCTGGAAAAAGGACTCTGCCCTACTTGGATTCTCCTTTTTACAGGAGGTGGTTGGACCATACTATGGAATTAACACTTACTGGCTGCTCAGCTGAATATGTTGATCTGTGTGTTTTTTTTTTAAATATCTTTTGTGCACATTTATATATTTTAATAAAGCAATGATGGCACAATCCTGGGAATCTTCACGGAACATTTATGTGGAAGCTAAAACAGGATAAGCAGTGCCCTCTAGTGACAAGTGGAAACGTAGGAAAGTTTCTAAAACGACTATACATAAATTTAATTTTTGTCAATCAAGTTCATAAACTTGTATAGTATAGAAAATGATATGAGTAGCAAATAAATACAGTATATATGTTGTAGTGAGTGGGTATAAACAAGCCCGTACTATGTATTGATTACACACCTGTCTAATGTTACCTGTATACGAGGATTCCCCTGAAAGCAGAGACATAATCGACCTACTTAGGCTGCAGGGGGGGCCTGAAAAATGAGCTCTTCACTTAAACCCACCTGCGGTGCTAGGAAGCCAAATGTCAGCCTCTGAAATACGATGACAGTGTGCAATTTGTACTTATTTTATTGTAAAATGAAAAATGATGCAGGCAGTGCTAAAAACAAAAAATGACAGTTAATATTTAAGTAGGTTGCAATAACTGGTAAGCAGGACACTAAGCTGTTACCATATACCAGCAGGCTGGTCAGCAAATGATCCCAAATGTCTTCGTTCTGTATTAGACTAACAGGCCAGCATTCAAACGGTTAAAACATAATTGCCACCTTACAAGAAAAAAAAAAAAAAGACTCAACAAAAGCAAAGCACAGGTAACATAAGAACATCTGCTGGAAATAGCAGGCCACGGGTGTCAGCAGAACCCACTGTGCCCTGAACTGTGAAGATGTCTCAACCAAACGGTGGACGGCATATACAGGCAGCATGGGCTGAATGACTAAATTGGAATGTCTGGGGCACAGACAGGAGGTTTCAGAAACACTGTGGATCATAATACTAGGTAATGGTAGGTTTTTCAAAAAGCTTTTTCTTTTTTTTCTTTTTCTTTCTGCAGCCATTATTTTTAACCCCTACTTTGCTAAAAGTGGCAGTAATGGATTGTAACATGCTGCTTTGAAGCCCCGCTGGATGTGAAATGATACAGGTGCCGCCTCTCAGAGATTAAAGTCCCCTTTTGTTCTTGTTTTGTGTATTATGTGACTTGAAATTGGTAGTTTATATAAATGTACTAGAGGATTGTAACAAACAACAACATTCAAAAGCCAAACAGCAGAAAGTACTTTTAAGGTTCACAGGAAGATACATCTATTATGATATATACTGTCAATTAACTACTATTTGCAAAGCTACAACAGATTAAAAGTAACTACGCAATACAAAAACCCATCAGAGAGAACATGCTGGTCAAACAAAGAGAACATAAATTAGGAAATAAATGGACCCTGCCTCTGCCAGGTCACCTCAGCCGTCCGGCCCCTTCAGGAGCGCCCTCTGTCCCATCACTTCCCCACCCACTCATCCATGCACAACCCGCTATACTAATTACCCCATTCACGATTCTCTTCTCTACCGCTGGTGCATGGAGCGCAAGCACATGACACCTTACATGCATGGTGCGCGCAGTGGGAGCTGTGACCTGCGCTGTGCACTTTAGGTTAGACCTGTACGTGCACCGCAGCCACAATTAGGTCATCAGGCAAATGTGGATTCAATTTTATAATACTTAAGGTGCGTACACACTGGGCGATAAAGTGGACGACTGAACGATAACGATATCGTTATCGTTCAGTCGTCCACTTTATCGTCCATTTTTAACCTCAAAAAGATGAACGATAACGACGACGCGCGTTCCCGCGGGTCGTTCGTCATTATCGTTCATCGGGCTGACATGCAGCCCAACCTGACGATCTCGTCCAGGTTGCTGCATGTCAGGGAATGGGGGAGAGAGCCCGGCGCTGAATGATATCATTAATGATATCGTTCAGCGGCTGTGCTCAATGTCATGAACGACATTGAGCACAGCCTGCCGGGGACAACACTACACGATATCGCTCAGGGAGCATATTGTGTAGTGTGTGTACCCACCATTATGGTATATACACACGTAACGATCTGTACCACCAACGACTTGAAAGATATCTTTCAAAGATATCGTTCATAGATCTTTCAGTGAGTCATCCTGTCACATCTCTGAACAGGGAAAATTGAAGGTATCGTCCAAGTTGGCCTGCATGCATGGACGATGAAAGATATCTTTATCGTCCATGCGGGAACGCACATTGTTGGTTGTTGGTCGATCATTCACTGCCTAAAAATGAACAATATGAACGATATATCGTTCAACGATATCGTTATCGTTCATGAAAATCACCCTGTGTGTATGCAGCATAAAAGGTACGTATCCACTACCCGATTACACAAAGCAATTGAACGATAACGACATCGTTACCAGATGAGAGTCCAGGGCTAAATACTGGAGCTGTGTGATGCTGAAGAGGGAATAGATGAGAGTCCAGGGCTAAATACTGGAGCTGTGTGATGCTGAAGAGGGGATATATGAGAGCCCAGGGCTAAATAATGGAGCTGTGTGATGCTGAAGAGGGGACAGATGAGAGTCCAGGGCTAAATACTGGAGCTGTGTGATGCTGAAGAGGGGATATATGAGAGCCCAGGGCTAAATACTGGAGCTGTGTGATGCTGAAGAGGGGATATATATGAGAGCCCATAATCACAAGAGATTGCTGATTCTGTTTTTTTTTTTTTCACTTATCACAAAGATGAGGATTTTGCAAACATCAGTCCAGTCTCAAATTAGTGAGCGGACACGTTTTGCTATGGAATAACCCGCAACGTCATTAGATTAAGTTGTGAATTATTCGACAGTCAGACACAGCAGATACACTAATTTGGAGCTATCACTGGACCGATCTTTAAAACATCCTCAACTTATTTATCATCTCCTTCCCTCAAAGGAACCACTTTGCATTTAAAGATGTTCCGGATTAGATGGTAATGAAAACTTATAGTTGCAATCTCATTAAATGTTTATTATTTCTTTTTAAATACATATCTCTCTAAGGGGGGGGGGTATTCAATTCAACGCGCTATTGAATAGCGACGGGAGGGACTCCCAAAGCTATTCAATACACTGCGCTGTTTGGGCATGCTAAGGATTTCTTCTCGCATCCCCCTGGGGATGCGAAGAGAAATCTGACCAAAGTGCCGGGTGCGCGGCTGTTTTTCTACATAGTGCGGCGCTAACAGCCGCGTGCCCAGCACTTTGGTCAGAGAATGCCGGTTACTGCGCCTTAACACCCTTGTTAAGGCGCGATGACCGCGATAACCGGCATTCTCCGATCACACGCTTCCGGCGCTATTTAATTCGTGTTGAATTGAATTGCCCCCTAAGTGACTCTATGAAGATACACATTTGTGTTATTCTTCCCTTACCGGTTATGCTCTTCAGGATTTACATTATGTAGTGCGGAGAGAGGATTTGGAATGCCCCTCGTCAGCATGCTCATTTACACTTCAATCCGCCACCCCCTCCTCCTTCCTCTGCCAGCATGTCCATGGAGGGGAGGGCTCAGGTGGCACGCGCTTCAGGAATACTCAATGGCAAATGAGAGTACATACAGCTGTAGAACGTTCCGCAAATAGAGATGTTGCAAAGTGTTTTATGAGGGCAAATTAGAGAAATTAATGAAGATTGGATTAATGTTAAACAAGGAAATAACTTGCTGTTTAACAAGCACAGCGACAATACTTACAATACAGATCTGAGATAAAAAAGTGAAGCTGGTTTTGTTAACATGTGAAAAAAAAATATTCCACGTATATTTAGTAAATGTTCAGCCCATGCAGTAATATTGCACAAGGACAGCACTGCGATCGGTGAACAACTCTGTGATTGGGAGAGCTGTAAAAATTTGACTCTTTACTGTCATTTCAATTACATCTTTCTTTTTTTCTAAAGGCCCCCACACACGGTGCGATTTTTTACATGTTTAAGCCATTTTCCATTGATTGGAACGACCAATCGTGTAAGAAGTGCCGTGTGGGGGGATCACGATGCCGATGCGTGTCCCCACCATCGTACATCTTCATCACTGATCAATTGAACCTGCAGAACGATATCGACCTATCTTTTACGATTTGGCTCACGTTGTTTCGTGTGTGTATGTGATGGGCGATATGTTGACACTTTTCCTCCCATTACTTAAATTCCAGCATCGTGAGGTTGTTTCCTAAATGATATATCATTAACAAACTGCAGTTGTTTATGACCCATCTATATCGTTTGTACAATCGTTCCGTGTGTGGGCACAATATCGTTTGACCGGGAGAGTTAAGGAATTCAAGGAAAATTGCAACTGAGACTGGATCATTTGCAAATCGCACCGTGTATGGGGGCCTTAACTAAATCCACCAATATATATGCTCGTACTGTAATCATATACAGCACATTAGTAAAAACAAAAGTTGACAAGATACATTGTTTTATATATTTTCACTCATGAAAACAAGCTGGTGACGCCATGAAACTAGACTCTCATCCCATTCTGCTGACCAAGTCATTTCAGTACACGTAACACCTGGCTTTTCATCCACGTTACCAAAAAAGGCGTACTAAAGTTTTTTCTACCCACAAATATAATTACCCTAATAGAACAAAAAAAGCATAATGTAGTCAATTAACATAAATGTTTTTTTGTTTCTGCTTCTCGTGCCTTCATTTATGAAGCATCAGCTATCACGACGCAACATTGCTGCATACATTCATCCCTATGATGATAATATTGTGAGCAATTAGAATAATGAAGGATAAGAAAGGTAGCATGAGTGTCAGCAGGAAGACCGTAGAATTAAGATATATGGACGCATCACTTTGTACTATCTAATGTGGAAGAGCAAACACGAACCCAGATATGGTGACATAACTACAACAGCTACATGAGAATTGTGCGGCAGCATAGCTGAGTGAGCAGCATACTAGAAACCAATACATCTAGCAGCATTAATGGGATAGTGCTTAACATCTGATGAATGAAGTAAGCTCACAGATACAAGTACGAGAGGAGTGAAGTGGGCATGTTCCCAGGCCCTCCTTTTGTGACCACCGCGAATAAAGAGGGAGAAGTGTGTGTCTTCTATGCACCGTAATCAAGTAAACACTAACGAACAAGTGGAGACCTACAGGACTGGAACTCAATGAGAAGTATGAATAGAACGCTGTGAAGCTGCTTACAATGGGCTGTCAGATGATACTGAAAATGGATTATACATATATAAAATTTGGACATACCTAGCCGCAGCAGAGCCAGGGATAATTTGGGTGGAAACAGAGTGTGGCATGGATATATGACTTCAGAAACAGTGTTATTACAGGTTTCTTTAATAGAATCAAGACTGTTCCATATCAGAAGAAGCTATAGAGATGAATGGAATGAAACACGATCATCATCAGGTTACTAATATCCTTTATTTATAAACTGTAGCATATTCAGGTTATTGTTCGCTATGAGAAAACAAAATATCTGCTATGCTTTCAAGTATGGAGGTTATGCCCTTAGCACATCGTATGCACTAAAACAAGCAGTGTAGTGATTTGTCTACTTCAATATCCCAATCATTTCAATGGGGTTTCCAGTGTGTGCGCTCCAATTAAAAACTCTACTGAAATGGGTATGGGCACACAGAACAGGTTTTATCCGTACATGTGGTAGCATGCGTTATATATGCAAGATGCGGCAATTAAGCCAGGTTCTGAACACCCCCAAGATAGTAGCAAAATATAATGCAGTAACTTTATTTATTTTTACAACAACAATATCTTAGGATGTCACAATACCACTTTAATAAAACCCTAACCTACATCACTACATTAAAGACAATAGTAAAGTAATTGAAGCCCCTGCTCCAATCACAAGGTTCGGGGATTAAGCTTCAGTTTCCCAAAAGTTGAAATTGAAAAGTGTCTCTATGATATTGGAAAATATGTTAAAAAATGGGGATCAATGTTGATTAATAACCTGTCTGTGTGAAAATGTGAATTGTACAATGTGTCACACGTATGAACTTACATCAGCTAAATTGTTCAGGAACAAAAATAAAGATTAACAAAAAAAAAAAAAATTCAATGCAGGTTTATTACAGAATAAAAGAAATAGAATAACACTAGATTGAGCAGATTAGTATAAACCATTGTTTCTAGGTGAAAATGACAATGTCCATTTTATATCCATAGCGGACGTTAGAATAGGTGTAAAAAAATGTACATAGGTATATTTCTGTTGTGGTCTTATACTTTTATAGTTTGATTTAATAATGTTCTATATTCATCACAGCTTTGTAGCAAACAAAGGAAGACCCTTCAGCCGATGACTGCAGAAGGCTTCAAAAACGTTTGGTTGTAGGTAATAATAGTAGAGGTGGTAAAACACATTTTTGAGGAGGTAGTGACAGAAATGTGAGAATGGGCTAATAGTGAAAGGGGGGAGCAGCAGGAGTTCAACATTTCACATGTTATTTAAGATAGGAGGAAGACATAGAGAGGAAACAACTGACAGACCTTCAGTAATGATATCCGAGAGTTCATGGAAAGATATGTGTCACACTGATGGTGGAGCCAGCGCTGATCCTTGAAGGGGGGGGGGGGGTAGCGGGTAGTGATTACCTAGTTTTGTAAGTGGGGCCTGGGCTCGCAGCTCCCCCTCCCCTAGTTCTGTCAGTGGCAGCAGTGCCCAGCACATAGTGCTATGTGCTGGGCTGCAGTGAGTACAGGGATGCCAGCACCTGACAGGAGGGGGGAGAGCGATCACACTGATCCCCCCCTTCCTGGATCTGGCCTCGGCCGAAGGGTACAATGGCTCCTCCCTGCGGAGCACCATTGTGCCTAAGTCCAGGAAGGACCTGAAGCTCCCTTATACTTACCGCCCCGTATCCTTACTTCCTAATGAAGCCAAAAATGATTTTGTTGTTTAATTCATCACAACTAGAATCCATCCAGACCAGACAGGGTTTATGCCCGGCCAGTTTATTTTGCTGAAAATCCGCTGCTTACTGAAGCATTTGCAGGTTTCCCACAGGGAGGAATCCTCTTTGGTGATTGTTTCATTGGATGCTTCTGTGAAGTGGCCCTTTCTGTTGGAGAGGTTTCAGTGTTGGTCTAGTTTTTAATGGATGGGCCCAGTTGTACTCTGTCCCTAGGGCATGGGTTTCAGCTATGGTTTTATAGTCTCCTCTTTTGGTCTGTCCCGGGGCAATCAACAGTGCTGTACCCTGTTGCCTGCCCTTTTCACCATAGCCATAAAACGTTTGACCTATTTGCTACGTAGTCACTTAGTTATAAAGGAGGCTGACTCTGGGAGGCAGAACAAATTCTGTTGCGCTATATATTCGGAGGACCTCCTACCCTTTTTATAGGACTTTAGTGAGACTATCCCCAATGTCCTCCAGTTAATGAATGGCCTTACTATTAATTGGGATAAATCCTATACCCTCACTCTTAGGGATCATTCAAATATTTGGATATATGAGTTTCCAATAACCCTCAAGATTTTGTTCCCTTAAATATACATCCCCAGATTGACTATCTTTAAAAGAGGTCCCGTGTCTAGTGCAGGCCACCCCTTACTATTATTAGTTGAGTTAAGTTAATAAAAAAATGGTATTTCAACCTAAACTCCTTTATGTCTTTCAGCAGTCTTCGATATACCACCTGTGTCGTTATTCCATAAAATAGACAGTCCTATCTCCCCTCTGATCTGGATGGATCGTCGCTTTGGGTGGCCTAGCGTTGCCTCATTTTAGGTTTTATTACTGTGCAGCATAATTGGTTCACTTGAGACCCTGGGTGTTAAATGCAGCGGAGGACTCATTGCATTCCAGGATGGTAGCTTAGGCGGCCCCGGGTCATACTCCCCTCCATGCTATGCTAGGTGGTTGGGAGTATCTGGAATATCAAAGCTTTTAGGTATTCATGGTTTCAACCGAGCCATTACCTTATGGAATGCTAGTAGTTTAAACAAGCTTGCCTCTCCTACAGAATAGGTTAGTGTGGGGTTGGAGAGGGGTGACCTCAATTGGACAGCTATATGTGACTGCTTAAATCTTTTACACAACTCAGTTTGGAGTTTGTGGTTTCTCCTACTCTGCTGTATAGGTATTTGCGGCTTAGACATGCACTGTCAAGTCTAATTCTTGGGTGGCTCCTTCCTATACAGGACTCCCCTCTTAAGAAATGTAATAGTACGCTTGGCCCCATATTTATGTCCTCTCCTGCCATCATTCCAGTGCGCCTTAGGCTACAGTGGGAGGAGGAAGTCGGCTCCATCCGAGATGAGGATTGGTCTGCTGCATTGGAAAGCCCTTGTCTATCTACTGTTCTACTGTCTCTGTGAGGTTCCAACTAATTAAATTATTCATTGTCCATATAACCTATCTTACTCCAGATCGGCTCTACAGATTTGGAGACCTTTTCATTGATGTTTGTCCTAAGTTTCGTTGCAGTGGGTGGTACCTTTTGCCTTTTGGACTAAAGTCACTTGAGCAGTGTCATCTACAGGGATGCCTCTGGCGATCATGATGCTGGTGGTATGCTCATTGGAGGTTATTGCCAAAGATCTGCTAGATAAATATACTAAGAAATATATCCTTAATACTTGTGTGTTTGCTAAGGTCTGCATAGCTTGTTCCAGGATGGCCTCCTCGGGCCTGTAATTTATTGGATGAATACATTTGGTTAATTCTACTATTAGTCATGAAAAATATATGTACCTGGCCAGGAATGCAGTATTGAAATTTGACAATATCTGGCATAGATAGCAACAGTCTAGATACACTACTGTGCTTATTCAGGACAATGCATCCTCCCCACCTGTCTCCCCTGGCACCTAATGATGTGTCTGAAGGCATAGTGTCCCCTACTCTGGGCTCTTCAGCCTTGATTTTCTGTATGTTTGCCCCTGGCCAGACTGAGGTGCCCCCTCTTTCAATTTTTCTGCTAATGTTAAAACTGTATGGTTTGTGTCTGCTGCACTCCCGGGACCTTGCTGATTTGCTATAGAAAGTGCATTTACTTATATGATCATGTTCTTGTTTGTCAACTGTATGTGTCATGTTGTATTGTTACTTATTTGTGTTTCTTTGTCTGATGATATACTGAATGTTTATTGATATGTGATACCACAATGCTCCTATCTATTTTGTTGTTTGCACTTCTATGTGATTTATTTTGTTACTTTGTATTCTTCTTTTTTATTCTACAGACTGTAAAAACTTTAAAAAAATATCACTTGAATTTAACAAAACACCTCAGATTTGACAGACCTTATAACCACAGACATAACTCATACATTACAAGTTCAAACAAAATCTGAAACAGTGCAAATCAAATGTGCACAGAAGAGAGTTCAGAGAGACCAACACGAAATGGAACCCCGAGATCTGTGGTCACATTTCTAGATGATAAAGCTATCCTACATGCTCTCTACAAATCCAGATGTCTTATGCTCCAGGACTTTAAAGCATTTTTTCCTAAAATATTCATACATTGTTTGTTACCTCTATGAACAGAATGGCAGATTTGACAGCTTCATGGTTGATGGAAAGACTTTAATTTTTCAACATATAGCATTATGATTTACTTCCAAATGAGTAATTACTCCAAAATGGATGACCAAACTAAAAATAATTTTCCCTAATCTTAAAATTTCTAGAAGCTTATCACAGTTACTGATGCACATTGACACACCAAGTCAATCGAATCACTGGAGGAGCCTTCAATGTGACCCATGACCGAGAATTAAACAAATGCTCCTGAAATCGGCTCAAACCAAAGGGGTAAATTAATTAGTTAACTGATGGCCAAGATCTAGTTGAACCTTGTAGATTACAAATCTTAACAAATAGGGAATACACCGCTTACATGTACAGGATACTTTCAGCAGAATAGATTACTTCCTAACTTCATAAACCTGTTTACTAGGAATTTTACTCCAAGAGGCGTCACTAAGGGTGTGGGGAGAGTGTGGGCCGCACTGGATGTTACCTTTCGAAGTGGGTGACACCAAAATGCTGACTCCTCCTCATTTACCTGAAGGCAAGCACTGCACAATAACATCACAGTGTAGCATCTGGCTCCAGGTCCATGAGGAGGAGGCCTACCATGCAGGGAGAGTCTCTGGGATAAGCCCTGCATCTCGGAGAGTGCTGGGCACAAGCCCAGAGTGATGAAACGGTTGTGTGCCAAGAGTCACACCCCTTTGCCTATGAGGCTTTGACCCATTTTTGCATGGGTCTATTGGCCGAACTGGGTGTCACCAACCCCAGTGACGCCATTGTTTACATCTCATATGATATAATTTCATATATATTGTGATGCAACTAGACGGTCTCCTATAAGCAAACATCTATTCTGGTATTTCCTTAATTCTTTCCCAAAATGATTATTTTCATGAAAGGTTAAAAACCTGAATGGTTGAAATCTGTTAATGCTACTACAGAACACTGGGATACCCATGTGTCACTTTTGGAGATAATGAAAGAGGTTGTGTTTGGACATACAGTACCAGTCAAAAGTTTGGACACACCTTCTCATTCAATGGTTTTTGTTTATTTAAATTATTTTCAACATAGTAGAGTAATACTGAAGACATCAAAACTATGAAAGAACACATATGGAATTATGTTGTAAACAAAAAAGTGTTAAAACAAATCAAAATATGTTTTATATTTTAGATTCCTCAAAGTAGCCCCCTTATGCTTGGATGACAGCTCTGCACACTCTTGGCATTCTCTCAATCAGCTTCATGAGGTAGTCTCCTGGAATGGTTTTCCAACAGTCTTGAAGGAGTTCCCAGAGGTGCTCAGCACTTGTTGGCTGCTTTTGCTTCACTTTGCGGTCCAACTCATCCCAAACCAGCTCAATTGGGTTTAGGTCGGGTGATTGTGGAGGCCAGGTCATCTGACGCAGCACTCCATCACTTTCCTTCTTGGTCAAGTAGCCCTTACATAGCCTGGAGGTGTGGTGTGTTTGGGGTCATTGTCTTGTTGAAAAACAAATGATGGTCCCAGTAACCGCAAACCAGATGGGATGGCATGGCGCTGCAGAATGCTGTGGTAGCCATGCTGGTTAAGTGTGCCGTGAATTTTGAAAAATTAACCAACAGTGTCACCAGCAAAGCATCCCCACACCATCACACCTCCTCCTCCGTGCTTCACAGTGGGAACCACACATGCAGAAAACATCCGCTCACCTTCTCTGCGTCTCACAAAGACACGGCGGTTGGAACCAAAAATCTCAAATTGGACTCATCAGACCAAAGTACAGATTTCCACTGGTCTAATGTCCATTCCTTGTGTTTCTTACCCCAAACAATTCTCTTCTTCTTGTTGTTCATCCTCAGCAGTGGCTTCTTCGCAGCAATACGACCGTGAAGGCCTGATTCACGCAGTGTCCTCTGAACAGTTGATGTTGAGATTTTTACTGCTACTTGAACTCTATGAAGACTTTGTGGTCTCTAATCTGAGGTGCTGTTAAGTAGCGGTTTCTGAGGCTGGTAACTCTAATGAACTTATCCTGTGCAGCAGAGGTAACTCTTGGTCTTCCTTTCCTGGGGCGGTCCTCATGAGAGCCAGTTTCATCATAGCGTTTGATGGTTTTTGCAACTGGAACTATATGCTAAATTTAACTGTAGAGCTACAATTCCTGCTGAATTTGAACTTTATCAATTTTCTTTGTCTCCACAAAGGAAAAAAGTTTCACAAAATCCATTTTGGACTTTGGCATGGCTGGTTTGGCACAAAGTGATTGCCTTCATTCACAATTTCTCACCTTATTGGGCAATGCAGAGTTCCAAAGATGCAAGGTGTTGCAGTATAAACTGGAAATAATGGGACTAATGTCCATTAGATTAATAACTGATATTACCTTGAAAAAAAAAAAATATTATTCCCTAGCGATCTCTAATTTGGAATAGATCTCCCCACAAATATAAGCTTTACTCGAGGCTCAGAACTACACAAGCAAGACCATTTCCTTTCTGTAACTGCGAGATTGAAACCACAAATTAGATACTGTATTTTTTAACAAAAATAACCTTACTAGGGCCATTTCTATCTTCTACAATTCCCCATTTTCTTAAAAGAACACAGAATTGGAATACCGCAGTGGCAGACAATTTCCTCTATTTCTAATTAATACGATCTGCTCCAACAGCTATAACTTATAGAGCTGATCAATTGAAGTTTGTACATTAGTTTATTGTTGTTTTTTTTTTAATCAGATACGGCTAAATACCCAAAATGAATTCATATGACGGCCTTACATCAATGACTGTGGCAATAAAATGTGTTGGTTGCAGGTTTGAACTTAAGTGACATCAGACCGCCTCCAAACTGTACTACCTGGCAATCACTCTGCAATGGGTCTGCATAGTCACTGCAATCGCAGTTCCGATCGCAGTGGAGTGTTCGAGCATGTGCAGAGCGCGACAATCGGCCGATTGAGTGCGTAATCGCAGTTGCGATCCTTGCTGAATCAGGCCCAAGGTTACTAAATGGATAAGATTATAAACATCCTCATAACATTATTCCAATTTAACATACTGTGTCTGGCTTGATTGTAATTTCTGTAATATGTCTTGGATCGTGTACATTAAGCATTATGCTCATTGTCCTTTCAATATTTATGCCTGTCATTTGTCTGGAATCTGTATCAATGCTATATGTCCAATAACCCCCCCCCCCCCAGTGCGAGCTATATGCAAATAGCTCGCACTGGTTTCTGTGTGAGAGTCAGGCAGCATACGGCGCTATGCTCTCTCACAGGTGGCTCCATTTGTTCAGTTGCTCTGCCTGGTGGGTACTTGTGAGCTGTAATATAAAGAGAACGATACTATGGAAGATGGCATACCATTGTATGCTGCCCAGCTAAGGACAAAAAATAAGAAGATTACCCATCTTTATGACAGGAAGAAATAGCTCTATGGGGCCTATTCATCATCACTTCATTTAAAAAAAGCAAGTAAAAACTAACATTTTCACCTAATTTTTGTATAATTTAAGTGTCAGACCCATTCATCATTGTAATGTAGGAGATATCACAGATATCTCCAGCTTACAATTGTGCCTCGATAATTTCCACAATGCCCACGGGGAGAAGAGGCAGCCAGTGAAAGGGGAGATGCGGGGAGCAAGTGCGGGCAGGGAGAGTGGAGAAACCGGGGACAGGCTGCAGGCAGGGGAGCTCAGGGAGAGGAGACACCGGGAGAGAGGAGGGAGGCAGAGGCTGCGGGTTGGGAGAGGGGAGACACAAGGCAGAGGTAGCTGGCTGGGAGCGGAAAGGTCATAGATTAAAGGGAAAAGTATCACTTTTCCGAAAAGCTGTCTCAAAAAAAATAAGAGCAGCTTCTCGGAAGTGACACTTTTGTTAGGGAGGCATGATGATTGAGGCATGATGAATGAGGTATGATGAATGAGGTATGATGAATGAGGCATGATGATTGAGGCATGATGATTGAGGCATGATGACTGAGGCATGATGAATGAGGCATGATGAATGCCTCATAAACATTTTTTAAACTCACAGCGAGTTTAAAACATAATTATCACTGGTGATAATTATGTAATGATAAATAGGCCTCTGTGTGAGGAAACAAAAATAATTTAGAAATGTTAAAGGAAAATATAAAATGATTCAATAGTTTTTCACTATTTCATATTTCTACATACGCATAAAAGGTACGTACACATGCAAGCGATTTAAATGAGCGATTTGAACGATAACGATATCGTAATCATTTAAATCGTTCATTTTTAGGACCCTACAAACTCACCAACGACCTGCGATGCGCGGCCACGTATGGTCAATAACGATATCGACCATCACCCGTGCATGCAGGTCAACTTGCTCGATATCAAACAACTTACTATAGGGACCCGCGATCGTTGAACGCGGGTCGTTACAGTCGTTGGTAGGTACATGGTGTGCTGGATGATCGATATCGATTGTCCAGCACACCCGGGAATTCGAACAACAATATCGTTATCGTTGTCGACCGTCCCATGTGTACGCACCATAACTAGTTACTATCATAAATTCATAAACAAACTACTGCAATTTAAGCTACAGCAGGATTTTTAACCTCATTGACCTATAACATAGGTACTCACACTTTGTGAGATCATTATGTCACCTAATGCTGAGATTATACATCAAACAAACACACATTTACTGCTTCCCCTGATAAGAATAGATATCTCATATATTTGGTAGAAATGGTTTTTCATTGACTGCAAAGACCCCAAACCCAGTATGGGCTCGGTTTGTTTTGCGATTCACAAAAGTGCATTTCCCTTAGTTGCCTGCCTAACCATCCAGAAACTTGGTAAATATTGCCAGTGTCATTCTGATAGACAGTCCTAGCACTACTCTCAGAGACGGGAATATCAATCAGTGACACTGGAGCCGTTATAGACTAGATGGCCAGAGCTGCCTGGATCATTGTGGACTGTTTCTCCGGAGAACACAAAGCCAAACTGAAAAGGAGGGACAGCACTTTGTTGTAAAGTAAACTAGAAATAAAACAGAAGGATTGTTTGTATTTACAAAGCAATCTTTTAAGGGACACTTGACAAATTTACTGACCATCCAGTCCAAAAGCAAATACTGATTACAACAAAATAAATAACAGATAAAAAATAGACTTACATTGAAATTATGGCCAATCGCATTCGGTATGGGATCCCGGCTGCCGCATGACCGGCAGTCCGAATCCCGGCTACGGCAAAACAGCAGAGCCCGGCAGCGGAAGACCGACAGCGCTGGAAATCCCGATCGTCTAAAGGTAAGTATAAACTATTCTATTCTAACCCCCTAACCCTCCTTAGGGGTGCCTAACCCTAACCTCCCCCCAAGTGCCTAACCCTAACCCCCCCTTCCCCGCTGCCTAAACCTAAATCCCAGGGGGGGTGCCTAACCCTAACCCTCCCTCCCCCCAGCCTAAACCTAACCCTCCCTCCCCCTAGCCTAACGCTCCCGGGGGGTGCCTAACCCTAAGTCCCCCCCGGGTGGCCTAAACCTAACCAACCCCCCCCCCCCACAGCTGTCCGCTTGCGGCGCCCAGCATCCCTTTGATCGGGATGCCAGGCGCAGGTGTGCCGGCGTCGGGAAAATGACAGGCGTCTGGATTATAGACGCCTGTCATTTAACCCTAGCCGGGATTAAGGATTCTAGATGCCGGCGGTCGGGATTGCGACCGCCGGCATCTTAAACATATCCCCAATCTCCATCCTACTTTAAACTGCTGGAGATTGACAAGAAGTGGTATTTGCATTTTATAGGATAACAAAGATATGGGGATAGCATGTAGTATCCACAGTGCAGCATCTATTTGCATATTTATAGTACATATTGCATCTTTACTGCATTAAGAAATGAGAAGACATTACGGTAGAGGACATTTGTGGACCTGTGCACTTTTTGCTCCTTCTTAATAAGTGTTAGTACAATGATAATACATGCTGTCATATGAGAATCAGAATATGTTGTGTAACAAACAATACATAATGCCATAGACACCGAATTTCACTACCAATTATTTAAAACTATAAAGTCATTTTCTACCCATGTTTGTGGCTTTTTCTTTCTATGGGTCTAGAATGAGAGAGTCTAGAGAGGCAACTGGTGATTAAAAATAATGCTATAGCCATTCTGGCCTAATCTCCCAGAATATCTAGGAGACTTCAGAACTTTAGTTCTTCCAGACTATCGAAAGAGTAAATTGTCCTCGCAGTACTGCCCACTTCCCTAGCGGAGTAAAGGAGCATTGATGACGTGATTCAGTTCTCCAATATGACGTGAATAGCAATATCACAGCCCCTACACTTGCCGCTTGATCTCCTTTCTAGGGTTCTCCCAAAGGACGTGTGCAAAAAGTAGGTATGATTATATATATTATATACAGTATATACACTGTGACCCATTATATCTTTATGGCAGTCTGTTTAAGGCATATGAAGGTAGAATATCAGATGCTAGCTCTAATAATGAACACTTGTGAATAGGAAGCTGTATTTTTTTTACATACCATTCCTTAGACAAAACGTCACGATTATTCTAAAGCACAATGGATTGTTATTCTGGTAATGACACTAGAACATTCGGTCAGAATAATTTACCATCATTAAATCTGCACATCAGCTTTCTTTGCAAACCAGTCTATTTTTCCCCAGAATTATGTAAAATTCTAACAAGGGTGAGCACAGTGCTACCAAATATGTACATGGATATATATTTAGTCCTGTAACTGTAATACTACTTGCTTTTAGTAAAAAATTGTTTGATGATACTCAAGTTCCAGCTCCACCTTTCATTGTAAAGCTGCATGATCACGTAAATAATGTGACAGGACAAGGCCCCTTCTTCCCTAGCCAGAGCTGCAAGGCCGTTACATGGGGCTTTGTCTAGGCAGGTACCTGGCATGATCATCTTTTGCGAGGTGGTAGTGCAGCTTCAATAGAAAAGTCCTTGTTTTCCATCAACACACTGGTGGTTCCACTATAATGTCAAAAAGAGGGATGGATAGAGAAACCTCACACAGACTAGCAAAACATCAAGTTCATTTATGAAGTTAAAGTAGAGAAAGTATTGGGTACTGTACTTAAGGCTGTCCTCTTGCCATGCAGGTGCCTTGTTGTCCTCTCCAGGTTGAATGTCAGCAAAAGTGTATAGCACAGGGAACTTATGTCAGCCCCCGAGCAAACAGAACCGGAGCCAATATTATTTATTTACTACAAGTTATTTATATAGTGCACACATATTTTGCAGGGCTTTACAGAGAATATTTGGCCATTCACATCAGTCCCTGCCCCAGTGGAGCTTACAGTCTATATTCCCTACCACATGCTCACACATATACACTAGGGTTAATGTTTTGAGCCAATTAAGGGGCCTATCTATTAGCAGATAAAATGAACGATTGAACGATATATCGTTCAATTGTTCATTATATCTGCTAATGAATAGGCCCTGAACGATGACAGATGCGCACTCCCGCGGCCGATAAATCGCATCTATCATCATCTCTCCAACGTGTTGTTCAATTATCGCATAGAGCTGCACGATATTAGCAATATTGTGCAGTTTATATGCGGTAAACGTCGAATGACGAGAGATATTAGCAGCAGCTACAGAGCGGGGCAGAGAAAAAAAATCCACTCCCTGAATGATGTCATGCGATATCGTTCATCGTTTGCAAAAATCTGTCATGTACATGACAGATATCGTTCAGCACAGCCACCAGAATTTTCAAGGGATATCTTTTGTCGTGCATCGCTCAGAAATACATCTGCTAATGGATAGGCCCTTAGCCTGTCAGCATAGAGTGTGAGAAGTAACCCACACAAGCACAAGGAGAATATACAAACTCCACACAGTTAGGATATATGAGTTCTGATCCACGTTATATACATTGCGGTACATGACTTCGGGTAAATATTTACCTCTAGCAGAGATATGTAACACTCTCTGGTAAAATCAGCTTGCGGTATCTTTGTGGAATTGTTGCTTTATTTAACTTACTACAAACCTCATTTTAACTGTCCCTACACACCCTCAATTGTATTGAGGCTCTCTGGACATTCAGTTGACAGCAAAAGATCGCCACGGTATGAATGTCGACACTCAGAATGTCAACCTGTTCAGAATGTCAACAGTCTAAATGTCGATAATCATATTTTATCCTAACCCTAACCACAGCCTAACCCTAACTTCATGTGTCGACATTCTATTATCAACATGTTAAATGTCACCGTTCTGAACATGAGGTAAAGAACATTTATTGAAACGGTTTTGATGGAATTCTCCACTCAGTGAAAAAATTATCAGACCAAAGCCATCTACTAGAATAAATAGATAGGGTATCATCAGTAAAGACCCCACATTAAAACATTAAGGGGTCTATTTACTAAGCTTTGTTAGGAGATAAAGTGAACAGTGATAAGGTACCAGCCAATCAGCTCCTAACTGCCATGTCACAGAAATAGATAGGGTATCATCAGTAAAGACCCCATATTAAAACATTAAGGGGTCTATTTACTAAGCTTTGTTAGGAGATAAAGTAAACAGTGATAAGGTACCAGCCAATCAGCTCCTAACTGCCATGTCACAGGCTGTGTTTGAAAAATGTCAGTTAGGAGCCGATTGGCTGGTACCTTATCACCGTTCACTTTATCTCCCAACAAAACTTAGTAAATAGACCTGTGAAACATGTAGACGTCTGCTAGGTATAGAGAGAGGATTGCTGCAAAGCAGGAAGCATTAGAAACATGAGAGCATGTTTACCGTATTGCTGTGTAGCAGATTTGCAGACTACCGTGATTATATATTGAAATTAAATTGCTCTTTAAAATAAATAGAGTAACTCTGTTTTAGGTTAGAAAAAATGACATACAGATGTGTCCTCATACACCAAGTCTCAATCCGCTATGCGGCGTGATTGAGCCGCGCGGAGCGGAGTAGCATAGTGGCTCTCTTTAAATTTGCATCTTATTCGCACCGCAAATACAGTATCACTCCATCTGTACCAGAGATGCCAGGCTGCCACTTCAACTGCTTAGGTTAGATTTAAATATGTACAAAGTAGCAGGTGCGGCACAAAAGAGCGTGAAATAAAGCAACTGCATTGTAGAACTTCGTATATAGATTCAGACTCATTATCACACCGATGTACAAGTGTCGCACATCAAATTAATCAGCGCAGTTTCGATTCATTTCCGAGCGAAAAAGACACTTGCCACAAGCCGAGTCGCAGAAGACCTAGGGTGCCGAGAAGGGCTGTTTGGCGTGACTGCGGCAATAGTGTATGAGGACACATCTGTATCTGTCACAAATACACTATACCAAATATTATAAGTTGTTTAAAGACAACACAACTGTTGCCAAAGCCTGGGAACAAATATTTGGACAGCTATCAAAATCCTGTGTGCGCAGTTAGGAATGAGAGAATACATCAGAAATAGTCTTATGTCTCAGCTCAGTGCATTTGTGATCATCTAGGGGATTTCTATATATTAAGCACTTTCCTTCTAAGCCTTGGTAATGAATATACAACGATCAGCCATAACATTAAAACCACTAACAGGTGAAGCGAACAACATGGGATATATTAGGCAGCAAGTGAACAGTCATTTCTTAAAGTTGATGTGTTGGAAGCAGGAAAAATGGGCAAGTGTAAGGATCTGCGCGACTTTGACAAGGGACACATTGTGATGGCTAGAGGACTGGGTCAGAGCATCTCCAAAATGGCAGGTCTTGTGGGGTGTTCTCGGACCGCAGTGGTTAGTGCCTACCAAAAGTGGTACAACAAGGGTCAAATAGTGAACTGGCCGGATCAAGGGCGTCCAAGGCTCATTGATGGCGGGGGGAGCAAAGGCTAGCACGTTTAGTCTGATCCCACAGAAAAAAAGCTACTGTAGCACAAATTGCTGAAAAAGTTAATGCTGGTTATCATAGAAAGGTGTCAAAACACACTGTGCATCGCAGCTTGCTGCATACGTGGCTGTGGAGCTGCAGACCAGTCAGACAGAGTGTCCATGATGACCCCTGTCCACCTCCAAAAATGCCTACAATGGATGGACACATGAGTCTCAGAACTGGACCATGAACCAGTGGAAGAAGGTGGCCTGGTCTGGAGAAGCACAATTTTATTACATTATGTGCATGGCCGGGTGCGTGTGCATTGTTTCCTTAGGAAGAGATGGTACCAGGGAGCACTATGGGAAGAAGCTAAGCTGGTGGAGGCAGTGTGATTCTATGGGCCATGTTCTGCTGGAAAGTCTTGGGTCCTGGCATTCATGTGGATGTTACTTTGACACGTACCGCCTACCAAAACATTCACAAAATGCAATATGGTACTTGTTGTTGAGGTACTAGTCACACTAGTATTTGTAATCTTAAATCCAAATCCACAGTCAACAGACCCGATTCCCCACCATGGCTGCACAGAACTGCCTGCATGCTGTGATTACACCAGAGACAACAGGAAGGACCTCCATTCAGCCTCAGAGCAGGAACTGTCCCAGCCCGATGGCATGACCTTGTAGATAGATACATACATACATATCTAAGATCATGCCGCCCAGGCTGGGACTTTCAGTTTGGTTTTCCAGAGAACTAAAATGTATTAGTTGATATAGGTCTCCATGCAACTTTAACCTGATACGTTGATATATCGTTTAATCTGACTTTCTTCGTTGGCCATGAATATGACATAAAAATGCACTATGGATATAACTAGAAAAGGGCAACAAAAAAGCTATTTTGTAAAGGCCACACTTGTTACGGTTTTAGCAGCAGTATTGGACAATTGCCCCAAAATCATTGCTCATCTGACCCCAGAATTACCAAAATGTCTGATAATAATCTGATGAAAGATCACATAATGAAAAAGCGTGCTGGTAAATGAGATCTGTACATAACCACAACTCATCTGCACGTGCAGACAACTTACAACTATTCTATCTGGTCATTTGGCCCATGCACCATATGCCAGAATACAGTACATCCTATTTTGGCACCTAGAAGTGTGGACAAATTCAATATTAAACCTCTCGGGTCAAGTGATAGGAACAGTCCATATCTGTTTGGCTTTACACATACACCATAACCTCAATGAGAGTTGTGCTTCGCCAGAGAGATTCACTGAGGACCAATTAAGTGTCAGGATGCAGCACTCAGAGCATGACATTAAGAAACAGTTACTAAACTGAAAGTACTGCTCCATTCTTCTGCAAAACACCTTTGGCAATGCCACCTATCAGGACGTCTGTGTAAATTCTAGTGAGCTGTGCGATCAAACAGAGTAGTAGTTCATATATTCTGTAATGGATACAATTATTATTTCACAGTGTTCCAGGACTCAGTGGGACATACAGTTTAATTTCCAGACCAGAATTTAGGGTATTATTGGACTGTGGGAGAAAACGCACTCAATGATGGGTAGTAAATACCAATACTGCTGTAAGGCAATAATGCTATCCACTGTGCCTAAGTTAGAAATATAATACAAAATATAATACAACTTGGTCTATTTATTAATTAGGGGGGGAAAAAATAACATTTCCGGCAATACTGACAGTTTTTGACGAAGGTTGGTACTCTACCTATTTATCAAGCCCCATATCCTGCGATGGCCATCAACAAGTATTGCTGGGGGCTGTAATGCGATTGTTTCCCACAAAACATCTAGTTACTTCATTCCAGGACCATGGTGGTGCTGTCTTACAATAGCTATTGAGCAGAGGTGTTACAATTTGAGTATAGTTCCCTAAATGATGGAGCAGGACTGCCCTGACAAAATTAGGACAGTTGGGAGAAATGATAAATATCTGCCACAATTGAGAAAAATGGTTTTCCTAGCATATGTAAAAGCACATCCACAAGTGACCAGTAAACATGTGTAATTTGAAATATATATAGGATAATTTATCTGCTGCTGTAAATTACTAGGATGTTAAATCACCAGGAAATCCGTGACCAAATAATTGATTTATGCAGGTCACAGATCTCTGAGATGCCTTCCAAAATCTGTAATACCCAATTATAATACGCAGGTTTTCTTAATGCTGTAGTGACAACATAATATCTGTACAATTATCAGCAAAGCCATCAGAATTCAACATGTATTAAAACAGTTAAAACATATTAATACAACTTATTAATATTAATAATTATTATTCAACAAACTTACTTGAAGAACTCTACTATACTATTGCACTTTGCACTAGCCAGGGCAGTTCCTTATATCTCTACTTTCAAAGCATTCCTGGGAAGTACAACTGAATAAATGGCAATGGTTTGCCAAGCACCACTGAGGAGATTAACAAGTGAGGATGTATCTTTCCATGTGAACACTATCCCCAGTAATGTATTATTAGCACTGGAAGAAATGATTAGAGCTAGTCTAGTGGATGGGATTTCAGGCTCCTGTGTGAGCACATATCAATGACTGAACAGAGACAGGAAAGTGATAACCAGCTCACAATAACCCGCCATTTAGTACCAACGCAAATCATTGGGGCCAATACCAAATATGGCAATAAAAGGGGTTTACATGCAAAACAGAAATCTCGATCATCAATAGCTAAGAAAAATAAATGACTGTACTTGTGTTCTGCCAAGTACTGTTTATAATCCACAAAAAGCACATTACTAATTGCTTGATAGTCTGATACAAAGAAACAATCATAAAAGAAGTAATGAATACACGGCTGAGACAAGTTGCCCAAAGGCAAAAAGAAGGAAACAAACATTTCCAATGAGTTACATGATTGCTTATGTAAGAGCAGGTTTGACCAACATATGGCTGTATGGTTCTTGCACTACAACTCCCAAGTATGCTCCCTACTCTGTCATGACCAAGTGTGACTGCTCTTGCGGTTGCTATTGCTGTCTATGGCAACATCATATGCTTTTGTGCATCCTTTCCCCACAAATGCTGAAACAACAAAAATATTTAAACTTTAAAATCATAATGGTGGATTATATAATTTATACATTTTATACAGTATAACATTTATACATATTGAAAAGAATATGATGATTGATATAATTATACAATTTTGGTTCCTTTTAAAACTACAATACTGTTTAAGTTTCTTCGCTCACAAGAAAACATTTATGGTATTTCCCCTTTAATATATCCGAAACCTGGGTATCGGTGTCTCTAAATTTATGGATGATCTGATAACAGAAAAGTTAATTACACACAAATAACTGACTCCTTAATCTACAAAATCATATTTTCAAATGGGCTTGCACCTTAAATGCTATTTAATGCAAACAGGCTGATTCATTGACAACTGAAGCTGGAAATCTGTGGGACCAACTCCAAATCAGTAAGCTTCAGAAACTCAGTGAGAGCTGACAGGTCCGCCCCTTGCCATTCCAGACCATTCTGTATTAAGAATATCCCGCTGAGAACTTTTCATCAATTCATTTCCATATTGTAAACATAATGAGACCACTCATGTTTATTTGTGGGCAAAAGATCCCTCGGGGGGGCCCTCACAGCTGCATTCTGAGAGTAACGTATAGCTACTCTGTGTCACCTCCACTTCAGATGAATGCTTCCTTAATCACAACATCAGCAATGGCGCACAGCAGGAACACATGGCTATCTGTGCAGGTACGTTCTATTCATAAAGCACTTAAGTCAATTAAAATTCAGTTCCCCTGCAAGCTTCTTTTGGATTTTGTGTTGTGCTGTCTACCTTTTTGTTTTCTCCTGTTCGGCAAATGAGGGGGGAACATTTTTTTATTTCTATGATAATTGTGCAAACCCACATTTAGTAGGACTTGAATCCCTCAGCACTTGGCAGTGTGCGCACCTTGCTTCTCTGTGCTTATGATCAGCATTTGGTAATATGCAGGAAACTCTCTTCCTTTTCAAATGATCAAGTAAGAAAAAAAAAAAAAAGACTAATGTACTTTTACAGAATGCACAACCTGCGGGATAAAGGCATGCAAATATTGTAACCCTTGGAATTGACATATGTTGTTACAAAGCTACAAAGTAATCAGAAGAGTAACATTGAAAATGTTGCACTGCGACTCCTAAATCTGTGGTTCCCAACATTATTATACAGTACAGTATATACATCATTCAGTTTTTTAAACAGGGCTAAAAGGTAGTTGGAAATAAAGCTAAAATCAGAAAAATTAGATTTTCTTCTTTCGTCTCCTGAAATCAACAACAGTAATAAAGACCATCCTAAATGTTAAGCTGGCCACACATGGTGCGATATGCACTGTGCGATGCGACGGGGGATCCAACGTCCGAGATATCGGGTGGCCGACCGCCCGATATGCCGGCTCCCCCCTCCCCCACAGCACTACATGGGATCGCACATCACATCCTCAGATCGACTGAACCTGCAGTAAGATCTGGGGGTGCGTTGTATGACCCCAAGGGTGCACGCACTGGCCGATATCATGCCCATACACGGTACGATATAGCAGCCAAATCGTACCAATCCGTGTATGGGCACCTTAAGACATACATTTTTAAACATTCCACTGTGCTCATTTTTATTACCCCCGAAATAGTAGGTGCTTCCACATTTGTTTTTTAAATATTTTAGGACAAAATGAAATATACTGTAAGGTGCACAATGTAAAGTGTGTTTCAACATAAAAAGAAGGTAAATACAATGCATTATTATTATCCTTTATATGACGTCACACCTGTTCCGCAGCACCTTACATAGTACATAAAGAAATAAGTGAACATGAAACCAGTGACTTATGGTGTATACACACACGGTACAAACCGCACAACCAAAAGATATCGCTGATCGATTTCCCTCCAACTTTCTGTAGTCCAGGGCAAACGATTTTTGGGTAGATATCTATGATAGATATTTCAGTGAAGTCATGTCTTTACAGGCAAATCTTGACAAGATCGTCCAAGTTGGCCTGCTGTACGGTAGACCATTGATGTCGTTAGCGTTCATGTGGGAACGCACATCGTTGGTCGATCGTTCACTGCATTAAAATGAATGATATGAACGATTTATCTTTGAACGATATCATTCAGGAAAATCGTCCTGTGTGTATGCAGCATAACAGTACAATACAATGCAAGACCAGGTTTATATACTTTATATACATAGCTGCAATGGCGATCATAACACTCAAGCTACAGGGCGTAAGTGTTAGGTGCCCTAGTGGGGAGTAAGGAGTAAATTAAAGTATAAGTAATGAGAAGTACAGGAGGGTAGAAGGACCTGCTCGTGAGAGCTTACTTTCTAATGTATCAAAATTTAGTGGTGAAAAAGGGTGGTACATGTTTATTTAGGCTATAGTAACACTGAAAAAAATAAGTAAAACTACAAAAAATATCAAAGAAGATTATTCTAAAACCCTATTGCATCTGAATTTTGAGATGAGCCAATTTCTTCAATAGCATTAGTGGTTCCTTAAGGGGAACGTTTCCCTGGCGTGGTTTGGATACGGTGTTTGCTTATAAGGAGAGGTCAATGCCAATCACCACTTAATGGTACTCTGTGGTCATCTTCACCCCATGTTGCAGCATTTTTTGCCTGACCAAGGTGTGTATTCCTGGATGACAATGCCCCATACACAAAGGACACATGATTGCTCAATGGTTTGCACATGGCCTTCACCAGATCTGAACCCAAACAGATCTTCTGGAACGATGTCTGAGACAGCATTTCTACCACCATCAACCATGCATGAGGTGTATGACTTGTGAAAGGATGGTGCTGCACAATTCCGGATATTTAGTACCACAGATAGAATAAGCTATTTGCAGAATGTAGTAAACAAAAACAATGCAAAGCCTTATAGGGGTTGACCAGGTATACCATCGTTTTCAGTGCCAATACGGATATTTGAAAAACAAATTTCACACACAGATAGGTGTGTAAGATCATATTATTCTCATGTTCTCAGCAAAGAAAGATAGTTAAATTACAACATTCTGGAACTGGTAGTACCACAACAGCAGGGGGGACTGTAAGTTTCCCGATCCTGTTTTACACAATAAGTCACATTTTGTATCCACAAACTTTGGATTATTTAGCATTATGCTTTGTACACACAACCAATGCTCCACTTTACTTGTAAGAGCAAGGGCATGCAGTGTAACCGAAATCTGTTGAGTCAGTAACCTTTGGCGCATTCAGGGAACTAACCACTGCGGCCCACAGCTTTCTGTGTACTCATCAAGACAAAGGCATGTGCACAGACATCATTTATTTCCCTAGAGTGATGGAAAACTTGTGTTACTCTGAAAATAGAAAAAAAATAAAATGTGATAAGTTGACTAATTGGCTTGCTCTCTAAAGGAATATCTATTGTATTTTTAATGGATATGCCAGCAAGAGGTGGTAAGATTTGGAGCAAACATATCCAAATTGCATGAATAAACAAAGCTAACTGTTCTGGGGAAGTAGAGCGTAGTCTCCAAGGAGCATCTGACAAAATTGAGACATCTGCAGTAAAGTTTTACCTTCTCCCTGGAATGTTAGAGATGAACTCCGTGTAACACTGTCTTCCAAGAAAAGACAAAGTGATCAATGCGAGAACACATCAGGCTCCCTTGGACAGGCCAATCAATGCAAGAAAGAACCTTGCCCAGGGCCTTATGCAAATAGAAGCACGTTCTGCAACCTAGGGAGGGAACATGCGCAATAGATCAATGGGATCTGATAAAACCTTACAGCTATATCAGCCTCAGACAGTAAATATATAATGATGAATCCCTCATGTTTTCAGTGAACTCTTAAACTAGGTTATTTTCAGCAGCAGGAGGGTAAAGAAAGCTCACCAGCCGGAATACCGCAGAAGGAGAGATTAGGAAAAAACATTGTGGCTGCAATTAACAGTTAATTAAGATAAACACTTTTTTTTTTCAATGTATAGGTAGCTTTTTTTTTTTTCTTTTTTACATTTCTCCCAATGTAACATAGTTCACAATAACATTTTACTATTTAGTATAATCTATTAATTCTGTTGAATCAGAGGTAATTATGAGAACCATCAATGCGCCAAATGTAATTATATGCATGAAGTGGTGAGAGAGCTTTGCCGTACAGGTGAATAGGCCGACATGAGGATGAGAGCGAGATGTGATATGTTATAAATTCCACATGTAGAATTCACCCAAAAAAACCCTGTACCTATTCTGTTTTAAGATCTAGTCTATAGCTAGGTACACACTATGCGATTTGATCAAACCGATAATTGTTACG
Source organism: Taudactylus pleione (assembly GCA_031769625.1). Classification (NCBI taxonomy): domain Eukaryota; kingdom Metazoa; phylum Chordata; class Amphibia; order Anura; family Myobatrachidae; genus Taudactylus; species Taudactylus pleione. The sequence goes on along the minus strand of JAUIMM010000368.1, from coordinate 8,490,254 downwards.
AATTTCCAGCAAAATTACGGTCCCGATCTCTGTGCTACACACTATACCATTTACATGAAATACCTGGCGCTATTCACAGTGAATTTGCATATGTACACCCACAAGGACGATGAGGTAATCAGGAAAAAGTATTGGAAACATGAGCAGATTATAGTGAATGCACACACACTGCACAATATCGGAAAACTGAGGCCACGATTTTTGGTCTTGACCAACAGATCAGATAATCGAAGGTATTTGTTTGTGAATGTTTTCTAGCCGTTTTATTGCTGAAACACTACAACAATCGTTCATACACACTATACAATAAATAAGGCCGATCACCTGATTATTGGCAAATCGGTACAATAATTGTATAGTGTGTAGGTACAGTAGCTTAAGACATGGGGGACAGGGCAAACTGTTGTACAGGAAAGACATAATATTGCCAATAGCACCTGATTCTAACATAGTTCTCATCAGAGATTTAGAAAATTAATGCAGAAAACTGATTGCGGTGGGTGAGGACATCTTTTCAGTGTACACCAAAATAGCAATACAGAAAAAAAGGCAAATTAAAGTTCATCCAGCAAGCAGAAAATAAATGTAAAACTGATGAGAATAAGACAAACATTATTCATGAAGATACTCATTCTATGCAGTCCGAACGGCACAAACAAAATTTACATTTTGATACTAAAGTGGTCATAACAGTGCTAATGAGTGGAAGTCATGTTTAATAGGATGTCAATTAGCAGTAGGTGTAGGAATCAAGACACAGATGTTCTGGACTAGATAGTTAGGGTAATATCACCATTACTCACTGCCAGAGTTTCGATGATCAAAAGTAAATCTGACAGGACACGAAGGCAAGGAATTGGTCTCTAATCTTCATATAGCGACCTGGTGGCGATGTTTAACTCCAGAACAGCACATCATGGCCAGTTTTTCCCCACATCCTTTAGAGGTGCAAGAGGAAAAATAGCCATTAATAGGAGGAAATGTGCGCAGCCGATAATCGATGAGAATCATCGGCACATTGTTGACAATCGAGTCTGCCCTTATGGGTCCAAATGTCTGTTCTGATCTATGCACAAGAACAGAAAACAAATAGGATAAATATTGTTGAGACCCTGAGCAAACTGTGCTGGAGACTCCGCAGGTTGAAAACTTTTCAGCTAAGCTTTACATTGAAACTAATCATGAAAGAACATGATGCATTCTTAAGGGGGCATGACCAAATCGCGGAAAAAAATTCTGCGCTGAGGAGGGGCGCTCTGTGAACCCCTCACTCAGAGGCAAATCCAGAGGGACCACGATCAGTGTGATTGCAGAGGAGACCCCCGCAGAGGAGACCTGCTGCTCAGCGCCGGTAGTCTCCCTCGTCCCACTGCAGCTTAGCACACAGCAGGGTGTGCTGGGCTGCTTACAGGAAGCTGGTACTATCTGGGATTTCTTTTTCACAAAATTCCCGATAAGTGCCGTTTTTTTCACACCACGTTCGCGAAAACACTTGGAACCCGGAAACCTATCCCTGATCCTATGTGTTTCCCCCCAAAAACTGTTTTTACTGTATGAAAAATATCTAGACGGTAATTAAATTGCCCGGAAGAAAAAATAGCGGTAAAGTCCCGTTTTTACCACACAAAAAGTGATCGTGGGCAATTAAATGTATCTCAATCTACCACCCAACCTTTCCTGGAATGTCTAAACAGCTCTTTAAGGTCAAGAGATTATTTGGATGTTACCACTTGTTGCTTAAAGTCTAAAAGCTCTGCCCGCTCAAGGAAGGACACAGCATCTCAGTCTGATGGTCAGATAATGGTGAAAGTGTAGGAGGACTGCTGCTTACAAATGTAAAGAAATTGTGCCAACAAATCAGTAACGTTAATGTAATGCAGATACATATGGATAATTACTTTTGCAAGAAAAAATAAGCTCTAGACAAGTGGTGGGAACAGGCGGCCTGTAGGCTGCCAGAGGTCAGGTAAGTCTTCACCCCCAGCACGGGCTCTCAATCTGAAATATTCTCACTGATATAAAGCAGAAAATAAAATGAAAGATGAACAATATGACTTCTGCGTCACATGACCACCTCTTCACAGTGCATTCTGGGCACGCAGCATACAACAGAAGGAGAAAACCCACAATGGGCAACACGGTGGCATTACAGTTAGCTTGCTGTCTCACAACACTGAGATCCTGGGTATGATTCACGTCAAGGCCATATCTGTGTGGAGTTTGTATGTTTGCATCAGTTTCATCCCACAAGGAAAAACATACTGCTAGGTTAATTGGCTTCTGGCAAAAAATTAACCATAGTGTACAGGTTTTCATTTGGTAGAGAATATAAGAAAGTGGTTCAATAAGTAAGGTAACCTCGCTCATGTGCAATATTCTGTATTTCATTCTAATTTCCCGTCAGGCCAGAGAAGGAAGACCACTGCTTCCCCTCAGTCATACTGTCCCAACATTAGTTGTAAGAGGGCGGGGCTGGTGGAAACATCAGCAGCTGAAATTCATTGCCAACTTATCGATATGGTTATAATGTCATGTCACGGATACAGGTTTGGGCTTGGTGCACTGCTTTTGATGATGGCAGGACAGTTTTTAAGATGTGGAGCGATCCAGCCGGACAAGCACATCCACCACAGATGACAATTTGTGTCGCATTGAAGGTCTGATTCAGGAAGACAGAAGCATCAAGTTGGTGATATTGCTGATAAACTGAACCTCTAGGTGGGTACCGTGCACAACATCGTTCATGAGCAACTGGGGTACGTTTGTGCCTGGTACGAAGAAACTCACATAAGTTTACAAAACCAATATGATGGGATTGTCTCTCTTGCATTTGACCAAGTACCATGAGGAGGGAGTGCAGTTCCTGCAGCGTATTGTTACAGGCAATGAAACATGGGTGCATCATGGAACACCGGAGATGAAGCAAGCATCCATGAAATGGAAACAAGCATCGCCCCCACTGTCAAAGAAATTTAAAACAGCTCCATCTGCAAAGAAGGTCATGGTGACCGTGTTTCGGGACCACAATAGCTGCTTCTTGTTGATTTCCTCACCAAGGGAAATAACTGTGAATGCTGTCCACTATTGTGACACACTGAGCCAGTTGCAGGGAGCAAAATCGTCGAAACGACCTGGGTTGTTGCAAATCGGGTGTCATACTGCTACACAGTAACGCCAAGCCACTCTCAGCCAACCGCACATGCGAGTTGTTACAGCGATACCATTGGGAGGTACTGGACCATCCTCCATACAGGCCTGACCTGGCACAGAGTCATTTCCATCCCTTTGGACCATTAAAGAAGCATCTGGGTGGAATGTGATTTGCAACTGACAGGGAAGTTCAACAAGACGACATGTCCCAGCTTCAGGCACTTGTCATTGATTTATTTTATGCAGAGATATATGCCTTGGTGTACCATTGGAACAAATGCGGTGGAAAAATAATCTGTTCCAAGGCCATACTATTGATAATACATATATGTACGAGATGAATACATTTACACAATGAGAGGTCTTGTTACCTTATTTATTGAACCACCATTGTAATCGCCCCTAGGGCAGGGGACTGATGTGAATGACTAAATATACACTGTAAGGCAATGGTTCCCAAACTTTTTCGAATCACGGCGCCCTACAGTATCAGAAATTTTTTCATGGGATCCCTGAGAAATTCAGCGAAAATTATTCAAATAAGTGAATTGTGCTTATATGTCATCCTTAGGTTCAGTTATGTGGTGGTAGACAGGGTTCTGCTTCAGTTTGTCCACATATTTTATGATTGGCAGCCACCAGTACTGGTTTTGCCTATCATATTGGCCATAAATAATTTGATTTGGTCCTGGAGGACCAATCCGTGGCACTCCTGCAAGTGCCCTACGGCACCCAGTTTGTGGAATATATGTGCTATATAAATAATTTAATAACGGTTTTACCTCTCATCTGCAGACAGGAGGGGGAGCATTAGTTAACACAACTAGCTGTAAGTAAACATGGGGAAGAGAGAGGAGCAAGTGGGTGATGTCTGATGAGCATGTGGGAGAAGCCTGATGAGCACATCAGGTTGCCCATCTCTTCTCAGGACCAATCCTGTTTGAATGAGTATGAAATAAGGTATGAAATATGTCCCTGGCAATATAATTACTGCTTGGGATAACAGAGCATCTAATTACAGTACACAGTTTTTGATGAATACTGTAACTCAGTTGTTCCCAAACTTTCTTGAATCACAGCACCCCTAGGCCAAAAGGTTCTTATTCAGCAATCCAGCAAAATTATTAAATTAAGTATATTGTGCTTACCGGTCATCCTTAAGGTCAGTTATATGGTGGTGGACAGAGTTGTGCTTCTGTTTGTCCACACATTTTGTGATTGGCAGCCAAAGGCAGTGGTTTTGCCTATCACGTTGACCATAAATAATTTGATTATTTACTGGACCACCAGCCCATGGCACCCCTGCAAGTACTCTGCGGCGCCCAGTTTGGGAACCACTGCTGTAACCTCTGTATTTGTATAAGTTTTATATGACATTATACCATGTACTTGTGATTATAAATAATGTTGGGACTGTATTTGTTTAAAACAGAAAAAATATAAGAGAAAATCCCTTCATCACTATTTTCTGTTCTAATTAAATGAGCATTAAAAAAACAACACTAGTTTTTAAAATTGATTATAATAGTGTTCTAAATTATGGACATGCCTTGAAAATAAGAGTAGATGTTTTTTTATGCACAGTGGCATTCGTGGCTGTGCATGTTGTTAAGCTATTAGCAATCCTCCTTTGGTCACCAGCATTTCGCAGGTATGATATTGGGTCTGTTCACCAGGTGCATCTAACATAGAGCCTTCATGTGTCCTAGAATTTCTAAGACAGTCCTAGTTTTTCTTGCTATAAATGTAAGTTAACTTATATTTTCCTATAGCAGCTTTCCCAAGCATTCACAGTAACAATCAACAGGGTTATGCTCCCCTAATAAGCATTTAGTACTAGAAAGAAGGAAGAAGCCACGACAGCTTCATGGAAAGGGCAAATAACACATCACAGGAGTGTCCCAGTTTCTTGAGATGGATGGAAGCCTTAATCTAATAAAGTCTATAACTAGGCCGGAGTATATCAGCAACGTTAGCAATTTCAGCATCTGCAAATTTCTGTTTATTGAATTTAAAAAGTCGTAGTTTTCAGTGGTGTCCAAAAAGTATCTTGTAACAATGGAATGGATAAATCTTAGTAATATGTAGGATATATATATAGATGACAGATACTGTATTAAAGAACTTTGTAATGTGGAATAAATGCAATATATATATATATATATATATATATATATATAAAACACAAATAGAAAAGTGCCCTTATTGCTGTGATGTAAAAAGCTTTGCTGTACCTCAAGTGGAACCCCTGTTAGTGTGAACCCAACAAATTTAAACACACAAAAACTACTTAGTGAGCGCAATAATAAATGTTATTAGCATATCAAACAATTTCAGATGTTCAATAATTTGCACTAAGTGCTGGTATAATGTCCAATATAAGTCCTTTTAAATAGATCTCTTCTCTTTGATAAAGACTCCAATGAAGTTAACGGTAGATTCCATAGGCTCCAAAAATATCTAAAAAAGACCCACTCACCAAAAAAGAACACCAAGGAAATGGCCCAATGGCCCACTATTAGATGTAGTAGACAATATATTTATTACAAATTTTTTGTCAAGTTGACATAAAACAATTTGTACATAGAAATTGCTTACACGATTAATTGTTTTAGCAGTGGAAGATGACAATATTTATCCTGCTGTTTCCCGTTATAGGGTCAGGTTTTCAATAGTCAAATTTCTCACTTCTAACCAATGAACTTAGAATCACAACCCAACACGTTTCATCCGCAAGGACTTCATCAGGGGTATACACATCAAAATTTTATATGATCCAATAGAAAACTGGCGAAATAATGTCCCTAAGTAGGACCAAAATTATCTATGATCCAATAGAAAGCTGGCGAATTGTTGTCAATAAGAAGGACTATTCAACTGAGGCCAATTCTCAAGGTGTGATGTACTCTGATCCCAGATTCAGCCTGCATTACTGAACATCTTAAATTGCTTGATATGATAAAAACATTTATTATTGCGCCCCATAAGTAGTTTTTGTATATATATTATACATATATATATATTTATATTAGGGATGTGCAGGCTTGGATAGGTTAGAATTTGCGCGCCGAGTTCGGATTTTTCCCCTCCAAAATCGGGTCTCAGAAAGAGGCAAAACGTCATCTTTCATGGACAAACATCATCTTCCATGGACTTTTGTCAAGGAATAATTACGGTATGTTTGTCCATGAAAAATTATGTTTGCCTCTTTCTGAGACCCGATTTTTGGAGGGAAAAATCTGAACTCGGCGTGCAAATTCGAACCTATCCGAGCCAGCATATCCCTATATTATATATATATATATATATATATATATATATATAATTTAGTTATTTTTTTATTTATTAACAGGCAAGCTTACAATATATAATATATATAAATGATAATCTATGCGTTCCAGACTTCAAGCTGTAATTGCCTGCAAAGGATTTGCAACAAAGTATTAAAAAGTGAAAGTTAGATTTAGGATTGTTTAGTTTGTCCCATTACTTTCGGCCCCTTAAAAAGTGGGAGGCACATATAGAAACCGTTGTAATTCCTACACCGTTCACCTGATTTGGATGTCATTACCCTCAAATTAAATCTGAAAGTCTGCAGTTAAAGCACATCTTGTTTGTTTCATTTCAAAGCCATTGTGCTGGCGAATAGAGACCAAAATCTGAAAATTCTGTCAATGTCCCAATATTTATGCACCTGACTGTATATATATATACATACATACATACATACATACAAACAACGTCTTTATATATAGATATACATATATACAGGGTTCGCAAAATACACACTACGTTTTTATGCGCTATAGGGAGTTGCGGACCCGATTTTAAAAACTCAGCGGGTCCTGCAGGACCCGCTGCGCTGTGTGGGGCTATGCTGGGTGCAGCAGCCTATCACCTCCGGCAGCATCAATAGTCGCCGGCGTCTCTTCAGTCACCGCCGTGTGGCGTCCCCTCTCCCATTCTGATCAGTCAGTCAGAAATCGGCCGGCCCACCACACTGCAACCTCAGACTGGGAGCAGCAACAGCGAGCCAGCATCTCCTTCCCGCATTCCCCGTGTAACCAGGTCAGACTCGCAGAGCGGCTGCACAAAGGTGCAATAGCGGGCGCTGCGCGGCGGCCGTCAGGTGACGCACACAGGGTCACCAGGTGTGTTTGGGGTGGCTGCACCTGAGGAGGCGGAGTTGCCGGCCCGGCAGCATGGAGTGTCTTCTGTGACAGGCAGCCTAGCAGACCATCAGATTGGCTGCCTGTCACTACAGTGCGCCGGCCGTGCGGAGCTCAGTGTGGTGAGCAGGGAATGTCCAGAGACTGCTCACCATACCGATGCAGAGCCGACTGAAAGTTCCCCACAGCCAGTACACTGTAATTACAGGCAGCCAATCCGATATCACTGCTGCCAGGCCCTGGGGAGTATGGAGAGCTCCCAATGTGTGCCTCTGCTCCAGGCCCCAATGTGTGCCTCTGCCCCAGCCCCCAATGTGTGCCTCTGCCCCAGCTCCCAATGTGTGCCTCTGCCCCAGCCCCCAATGTGTGCCTCTGCTCCAGCCCTCAATGTGTGCCTCTGCTCCAGCCCTCAATGTGTGCCTCTGTCCAGTGCCCCAGTCCCCAAAGTGTATCTGTCCAGTACCCCAATCCCCATGTGTGCCTCTGCATTATCCCCCAATGTGTGCCTCTGTCCAATGCGCCAGCCCCCATTGTGTGGCTCTGTCCAGTGCCCCAGCCCCCAATGTGTTTCGCTGCCCAATTCCCCAGTCCCCATGTGTGCCTCTGTCCCAGTCCCCATGTGTGCCACTGCCCCAGTCCCCATGTGTGCCTCTGCCCCAGTCCCCCATGTGTGCCTCTGCCCCGTCCCCCATGTGTGCCTCTGCCCCAGCCCCCAATGTGTGCCTCTGCCCCAGCCCCCAATGTGTGCCTCTGCCCCAGGCCCCAATGTGTGCCTCTGCCCCAGCCCCCAATGTGTGCCTCTGCCCCAGTCCCCATGTTTGCCTCTGCCCACCCAGCCTTTGTGAGCATCTGCCCGCTTCCCCCTGTGTGCCTCCGATTGGGGAGCCCTACTTGTTTAATTTATACTGGTCCCACATATTCTGATGTAAGCCTGCCTGCACCCACAGTGCTGCATCCTTTGTAGTCTGGCAGTGCTGGACTTTTCCATGTGATTCAGATGCAGCCCGATCCTGGCATGACCCAGAGACGGTGATGCGGTGACATGACGTCACGTACCTGCATTCCGCCTCCAGCTACAGTGATACAGTGACACAACACTGCAGATGGCAGTGCAATGAAGTTGAATCAATGTGTTTATATTTTTTCCTGTGGGGGCCAATTGGTTTGTATTTTTTTTATCCTATCGGGCCAATGTGTCTATTTTCTTCATGTGGGGAAAATGTGTTGTTTTTTTCCTACTGGGGCCAATTTGGTGTATTTTTCCTACCGGGGGCCAATGTAATCTGCTACATGCTTCATGGGATTTAGATGGGACCCAGAAAATCTCAGGTAGGACCCCAATTTTATAAAGTGAGGGGTCCCTGGGACCCACATTTTTTTTGGCTCACCGCGATCACTGATATACAGTATATATATATATATACAGTATATATATATATATATATATATATATATATATACACATACACACACACACACACACATACAGTGCATCCGGGAAAGTAATTTACAGCACTTCACTTTTTCAACATTTTTGTTATGATACAACCTTATTCCAAAATTGAATAAACTCATCTTTGTCCTCAAAATTCTACACACAATACCCCATAATGACAACGCATAAAAAGTTTTTTTTTAGATCTTTGCCAATTTCATTTAAAAAATAAATAAAAAAAAACTTATGCTGGGCATACACTATACAATTATATGTCAGATATCTGTCTGGTTGGAATGAAAATCTGGTAATGTATGGGAGCAAAATATAATTGACCATTTGCTCATGAACACTGGAAAACAGACAAAAATGGTTGTTCAGACAAATTACTGTAGTTAAATCAAACATATTTAACCAATTTTAACAATCGTTTTTGTCCATTTTCATGTGTTTGGGATCATATGGTCAAATCCCATTTGGTCCATACATTACCAGGTTTTCATTCCAAAGCCAGATTGGACAGATATCTGACAGATGTATAGTGTATGCCCAGCATAAGAAATCACATGTACATAAGTATTCACAGCCTTTGCCATGAAGCTCAAAATTTAGCTCAGGTGCATCCTGTTTCCACTGATCATCCTTGAGATGTTCCTACAGCTTAATTGGAGTCCACCTGTGGTAAATTCAGTTGATTGGACAAGATTTTGAAAGGCATACACCTGTCTATATAAGGTCCCACACTTGGCAGTGCATGTCAGAGCACAAACCAAGCATGAAGTCCAAGGAATTTTCTGTAGACCTTGGAGACAGGATTGTCTTGAGGCACAAATCTGGGGAAGGGTACAGAAAAATATCTGCTGCTTTGAAGGTCCCAATTGCCTATCACGTTTACCAGCCTTACACAGGTGTCTGTAATCAGCTGCCTTTCCATACTCAAACTAAAGCTTGGCATCCACTATACAATTTGCTGTCAGATATCTGTTCAATCTGGCTGGTTGGAATGAAAACCTGGTAATGTATGGGAGCAAATGATAGTCGTCCATTTGCTCACAAACATCGGAAAATAGCCAAAAATGGTGGTTCAGACAAATTTAACCAAGTTGAACACATTTTTTTGTTCTTTTTTCAGCGTTTAAAACCATATCATCGACTGTCATTTTGCTCCCATACATTACCAGGTTTTCATTCCAACCAGCCAAATTGAACAGATATCTGACAGAACATTGTATAGTGGATGCCCAGCTTTACACACACCAACCCTGGCCTTGATCTGGCAGCTGATTGAGGCAACACCTGAACCGGACGCTTCAGTCCTACTGCTTTTGCTCTGCCAAACCTGAGATATCTGGACATTCTACATTCACTTAATGTAGAATTAGGATGACCCTGTCACTATATATATATATATATATATATATATATATATATACACACATAAATATACACCACAGCTTATTAATTTCAATACACCTCGCAAATTGTTGATTTTTTGGAAAGTAATGAACAAAGAAAGCTAGTTTGTGATAAATATATATTTATTTTGGCAAACATGCTTTGTATTCGCACACATTGTTTACAAATAAATTCAGTTTTGATTTCTCTCAAAGTATCTACCCTTAGTGGCGATCACAGCAGTGCAAAACGCGGGGCATTGTCTCGGTCGATTTGTCTAAAGTTTCAGCTCCGATTTCAGCCCACTTGTCTTGTAGGAACTTCCAAAGATGATATTGGCTTGTTACTTGCAGATCTTGAAAACACCCGTCCAGATATTCCCAGAGGAGTCCAGTTGGATTGCAATCAGGACTCTGGGGTGGCCAAACCGTGATCTTTATCACCTGTTGTTTTGACTAAATATGTCTGGAGGTATGTTTTGGTTCGTTATCTTGCCGTAGTGTGAAACCACAACCAATGAGGTGGGTACCAAAAGGGATGGCATGGCCCTCCTGGATGTTATGGTAGCGTTTGGAGTCCATGATTCCTTTGATATTTACGAAGTCACTAACCACACCACCCCCAAAACATTTCCAGACCATAATGGAACCTCCTCCATGCTTGACTGTTGTCTGAATGCAAGCAGGAAGCATGTGCTCGCTTGTCGCAAGATGAACGATCTTGCACCTTTTGGACCTAAACACCTCAAACTATGATTTGTTTGTGAAAAGAACCTCCTTCCACTGACTAGTGGTCCAGCTTCCGTGCATTTTTGTCCACAATAGCCTCTTCTTTTTATTTATGGGCCTATGCAACACATCCCTTCAAGCCACTGGCTATAAAGTGGCGTTTGACGGTCGCGCCTGACACGCATTTCCATCAGAGCTGCACAGATCTGACAAGCTGTTTGGAATCTGTACCGTTTGGAACACACTGATAAATTTGTCCTCCTGTTTTGTGGTCATTTGAGGTTGTTCAGATTGTGGGCGATCACGTACACTGTTGTTACGACGTATCTCTTGAGGTTACACTGCACACCACCAAGAGAAACCTTTTCCAGGCGAGCAATTTCACGTAAGCTATGCCCTTCATTTCCCAAAGCGACTATGGCAGATCACTTTTCGATTGATATATCTTTCCTGGGAGATCACTGTACACGTTTTCACAAGTGTTCACACAATACGGCGAACACTGGAATTCTTCCACTGTGTATGTGTTGACAAATCGGTTTGAAAACAGCATTGGGCATGCTCGGCCGGATTAAGGCTTGTGGGAACCCAGGGGCAACCAAGCCACACGGAGCCTCGGCAGGGTCACACCAACCCTATGTGGGCAGGAGCAAACGCAGGATTTTCTGGGGGATTCAACATATACATATATATATATATATATACATATATATATATATATATACACACACACACATATATACACACACATACATCTATATATGTCGTATATATAACACACATATACAGTGAACAGAAAAACACATACATACACAATAACACATATGCATTCACAGTATACCCACAACACACAGTATACACACAATAACACATACAGTATACACACATACAGTATATACACAATAAACCAGTACACATACACTTACATTTTTATGCTGCAGCTGCAGGTTGGTAATGGGGGCAGGCACCTCACATTATTAGGTCCTGTCCCCTCGCACCGTAATGCCGTGATTAGCGGGTAATATGGGGGCGGGGCTTGCCATATCGACTCCGCCCGATGTAAGCTGGGATTTGACAGTCGTACTCAGTAACCCCCCCACGTGCACTTGTTGTGGGGGCCCCTCTTTATGTGGGGCCCCCGGGACGACCGCCCCTGTTGCGCCCCCCTTAATCTGGCCCTGATCTGATAACTCTACGATCACCTTGTGACTTTGTGGGCATAATTTGTTAATTTTCAGGGATCAGACATTATCCGGCTGTTAGCATACTTTCCAACTTCTTCACCTCCGGAAGAGTAACCCTTGCAAATGGCGCAGTCACGTACCAGAAGTTAGGGAGCGTGGCCTTGCGGTTTGGGGGTCGTGGCTTCGTGGGGAGTGCCGCACTTGTGAGTCACAGCAGGTGGCGTCCTTTCTGTGAAAAAAACACTTATCAACTTCATCCTTTACAGAGAAATTCGACGAATCTGGGGGTGTGAAATTAATGAGCTGTAGTATAGACGTATATTTTTCAACTTATGCCTAAACGTAATCATACCATCTGTGTCCCACATAAACATGAACATTCCCCAATATAATACTTATTGAACCCATTAGCCAAAAACCATGAAAAATGTAAACTGGGAAATGACCAATTAATAGATTTACACTCCTAACAGCACAATATGCAGAATCCTATCCCACTTATACAAACAATTCCCTGTATGATGCCTTGTAGAATATAATGAAGCTTTTAGCAAATATTTATGATCATGGAATAAAGTTATGTCACACAATCATTAACCATATATGTGTAACAGAGAGCTACAATCAAGATCAGCGGTTTCCCATCCATACAGCTTGATCGGAAAACTAAGATGCTGAGAATACTCGGTACATATAAGTGAATCTTCATTACTTTATGAGTTCACTTCTAGTCTTTTAAGGTGTTTAACTGGCTTTAATTTACCCCCAAGAGGCTTATATCACTCATATATTTAGTATGAACTTTACTAAGCCTACAACATATCTTGTTTAAATGCAATAAAACATTAATTGCCGCAAATAAATAATTACTCAAAATAAAAAAAATGCCAACAAAATATCCGTAAATGAATATCAAAGTATCCTATGTTATCTGATAAGACTGCAAATAATATTAACATATACTACTTTAAAAAAAATAAACTTTTATGACAGGCATAAAGCATTAGTTTTATTTTACAAGTTCATGTGGAACAAATACAGTTCGTATATAGAAATACACACTTCCTTGCAGGAAAGTCATCCACAGCAATAAAAATAAAACACACTTATAACAACTGACCAACAGTTTGCTGTATTTATTTAATCCACTTTAAATTAGATTTTTATCTTCAGAGACTTTATTTCTCAAAACGGTTAATAAATACAGTGTTGTTTTCTCAGATTATTTCTGTGCTTCTCAGCTATGTTTTTAAACTTCATTGTTGCACTGGGACAGAGATCAACTTTCACAGCAGAAACTGCTGTTAGGCAGAGAAGCCAAGTTACAGCAATAGAATCCTCGAGATCCACTTTTGCTACAGTCTACGACAGGGGTAGACAACTAGCAGCAGTTCAGCTGCTGTGGAACCACACACATCCCAGCATGCCCTGCCACACTTTGCTTGTTATGAAATGCTGAGATGTGTAGTTCCACAGCAGCTTTAGTGCCTAAAGTTGCCTACCCCTGGCATACAAATAGAAGTAGGACAATGACTGTCCATAAATTCTGCTGTGCTCTGTGCTTGGGGTTGGACTGGGAGCACTTAAGGCCAAATTCCACCATTCAAGAGTTTTCATATTCTGCTCCTCTATAGTCTGGTACATGACAGAATGGTGCTGTGCTCCCCACACTGGGTTAAATAGTATACAAAGACAATCCAAAGGGTAATTAGCATAAACGATGCAATATAAGACACAGGATAAAAGCATAAAAAAAGACTTGGAAGACAAACCTGTGAACTTGGTAAAGCTGTGTGAGGACATGTACTAGCTGATGTTAAAGTGACTGGATTGTTAAAGTTACAGCAGTCACTTGCCAAATGTCACTTATTCAGAAATGCCTACAAGTAACTGTTTCTCCACAATTCCCACACAACACACTGTAGTCCTGTAACAGATAGGCCTGTACTTATTAGGTGTCAGTCACATATTAATCAGTAGCCCATTATAGACATATCATTCCTCTTATAGGGCATCACAGTGCTGCACTGCCAGTTTGCTAAAAAAAACTGCTTTCTATACCTTTTCAAAAGATGTGCAGAATGCTGTACTGAACCATCTGCCTCTCGTCTAGACAGATATGAGCATTTTACTACTCAGAAACCACTATCAATCCCAAGAGTATATTGATTTCTTGTTTAACATATTTAAATGTTAAATAAATGCTGTTCCTGCATATAATCATTAACATGAACTTTCCCCTTGCCAGTTCCCCCTCACTACAGCACCCCAGGATTATATAATCATTTGTATAATATTTAGTTGTTTCCTAAAACAAACATGCAATAAGCCACACTGGTAATGTTTGCTGTGAGTATAACATAGCCGTGCCTTTATGACTGGAGCTGGTAGTATTAATGTGTGTGTTTAAATGACTGGCTACATTATTATAACCTCTGACACAAAATAAAAATAAACTATAAAGTAAGCAATACCAACAGGTGGCAGCTTTTCATGATCAATAACTATACTTATGTCACACAGCACCACCGATAAGTGTTTGGACAGCTTGGTACAAAATGCTGTGAGACGACTTTGCTGCTTTATGCAATTATTTCTGACATATATTAGGCGGTCCTTGTCAGAATCTCAAGGATGTCTTAACTCTTCTCCTATGCCTTTATTTAGTTTATTCGATGTTATCATAGACTGGTCATAATAAAACTCAAAAAATTGCTCTCAATATATAAAATAAGTATCCTGTAGAGCAATATTATATACTACATTACATGCTACAATATTATTTAAAAAATTGACTATTTACCAACATATTCCATTAATATGATACATATATTAAGATATACTGTATATAATATTAACATATGAATCCTTTAAATACCAAATATAACATTACCACAGTTTTTTGGTTAAAAAAATAAATTCTAACTATATAAAAAATAAGCATAACGAATGTAAAACTGATGGTATTGGGTTTTTATTTATGTATGTAATTATATATACACATAGATACATATACATGTTATTTCCCAACATCTTCAAAAACATTTAGGACCTCATTCAGACCCGTTCGCTAGATGCGGCCGCTCACTCCCAGAGTATGGAAATTCAGCTAAGTGATGTCAAGACAGGCGATAGCACGGCAAGGCATAAGCACGCCCACTAAGTCTTGGCGAGCGATCACTTTGTGGTTGGTGTGTTTATAGACGCCCACCAGTCTGTCTTTAGCCGCCCACTAGCACAAGTCATCTCCAGGAAGTATATACAACCATCGGTACATCGGGTTCCATCATATCTGACTGCAGCGCTTGCGTTTGCCTTTACCTACCGCAAGCACTGCGAGCATTTCAGTGTAAAAACCAGCCAGGTGACGTGTTCTCTGACGCTGCCTGTTAATTACGCACGCTTCTGAAACGGCGTTAAAACACTCAGGCACGCCTGCGCTCGCAACTCCACTCCCCCGTTACTACCGGCCTGCCCCTGTTACCACCCACAAACGGCCCCTCCTGTCACTCATTCCACTGGGCTGTCTTTGCTGGGCAAGCGAGCGCTTCCCGATCTAGTTTGCGCACGCGCACTGTGATGCATACGAATGCGCAAATGCATAACATCGGCCACGTACGAGCGAGCGGCCGCTTGCGAGAGGGTCTGAATCAGGTCCTTACTGCGGAGCATCCCAGCACACAATACCGCCTCAGCGCAGCATTGAACATTACAATCCCCGCCGTATTTTGTCTAATGAAAATGTTCGCTTTGAAGTTTTCAATACTCATTTTAAATAAATATCAACTTATAAAGCCAATAGAACTAGAAGAGATAAGAATTGCAACCGACAATCCGAGAATTATGTTCAATATCGAATAGCGGGACATAAAAAATAAGTGCACTAATTTCATGTGCAGTATTATTTCCCTGTAGATTGCAAGCTTGCGAGCCTGGCTCGCTTATGGCTTTGTCGGTCTGTTATAATTCAGTCTTCATTTATTACTGTATTTGTCCTCAACTATAAGGCGCTACTGAGTATGCTGGTGCCATCCAATATACTCTCCATGTAATGACATTTGCTTAAAAAAATAATTTAGCAAATCTCAAAAAAGGACTCGCTGCATTCAGATAGCGGCTTCCCTGACAACCGGCACCTGATCTAAAAACAACATACTTATGCTCTGGCATCCCACATTGGCCCAGCAGTGTGTGAAAAGTGATGTTAACAAAAAAAAATCTAGTAAATAAAAGAGGAGTCACACATGGTCAATTCTGGGGGCAGATACTCTGAAGGTAATTTTAGAGTGTGTATAATAAACACACGTGTTCTACTCCTCTTAAATTGTAACAAAAGGCATATTAAGTAAATATACTGCTCAGATCTTGGTTCACATGACAGATATGTGATGTGCCTGTGGTTATATTATATTCTTCCTCCCAAGCATGCACCTCCTGCAGTGTATGGGCTCTGTAGAAGCCAACCCTCACTGAGACCATCTTGTCTCACTGACAAAGATCCTTTTTTACTTCTTACTTACTGGCCACTTCCTGTGACGGGGAAAAACTTTAACTCAGCTTGTGATAATTTCACAGGCCCTGAGCAGCATGACCCGCGCAACCCTAAGGTCAGAAGCCAAGGCTTGCTCTGAAACATCTGTGTGGCTTATTATGAGAGAGAAACAAAAGTGGAAACATGTCCACCAGTGTGATGAGAGAGACCAGCGAAGACGTGGTGACACTTTGGTCATCTGATGTGCCTGGCAGCCCTGCCCTTTAAATCTTTTAAGTGGTGGGCAGTTATTTGAGCTCATTGTGTTGGTTCGCATGGGGTTAATGAACAGAGAGGTTGCGCTCAATTGGCAGAGGTTTCTCAGGAGCCAGGGTAAAATACACAGCATACAGGTCATATACATTATCCAATAGAGCTGGAGGATGAGTAACATTGAGCACAATCATTTTTCCAAAACTGTTTATAGCAGAGACATCATTTATATATCCAGTACACAAGCGGTTACTGAATTCCTAACTACTCTCTTTTTGTATTTTCTGCACTTATACAGCCCTATTTATCATTTTTCTTTACTAAAAAATGTGAAAAAGGGTGTTTTTACTCACACCCTTTTCATATTATTTCAGTTATGCTAAAATGTATTAAACGGCTTTTGGAGCAGTTTTCGTAAAAAAAACACTCCAAGCCCTTCAATTCGCTTATTTTTATTAAGCAAATCGTATTTCCCATACTTGTAATGGGAAATGTGATCTGCTCAGATTTACTAAAAATATGTTGTAATAAAATACCTGAGAAAGCCCCGTGATAATAACACCATCTTCAGATCATCTACAGGTCCTGGGGGATGACCTAAAATGCTACAAAGTTAAAAAAAATAATATTTAAAAAAACAAAACCGTCAGACTGACTACAGAGGGCATTTAATATATTAAACCCCTAGGCAGGGATGTTTAGTCGTAAGGTAAGGGTGTTAGCCAATAGGATGCCTCTTATTGTTACTAGGGGTGGAGCTGGATCTTGCTCAGGCAGGGATCTGCCTCTTTTGCTGTGTGTTCCACTCCCTCCCTTCCCCACATTTTCCCATGTTGGCTTTTTATGGGTGGGGAAAGCACAACAGCCCAGTGGCCATCTTACTGCATGATTTAGGTTGTCTGTGTTTTCAGTTAAGATAAGTTTATATTATGTTATGTTGGCTGAGCTGCACTGTAAAGGTTTCAGGCTGACATTTGACGCTAAGGCGTCTATTAAAACAGCAAGTACATTCGATGTAGATTTGTAAGCATTTCAATCATATCTACACTTAAAGAGGTGTAACTTGACTGCAATGGGTCATTCTCACATAGGCAAAGTTTAGGAAGGCTTGTCAACAGAACTGTGGGCTCTTGAAAATTAGGTTTGCCTGTTTGGAGGCATATTTTACATAGTATAAGTTAGGTGCAAGTGTGCACTGAGGAGGGTGGTAGGAAGCAAAGTGTGCACATAAGGAGCGGACACAGAGTATTTGCTAACAACTCTGCATCATACTTGCCTAGTCTCTCGGGATGGCCGGGAGGTTCCCAAAAATCAGGTGCCGCACCCGGCCCCCCGTAAGGGTAGGTAAATCTCCCGGAATGACCCCTGCCCCCCGCACCAGGTAGCGTGCTGAATCGCGTCATTGTAGCCTCCCCACCTACTTTACATTGCTAGTAATCTCAGCATTGTAAAGCAGGGGGTGGGACCGCAATGATGTGATTCAGTGCACCACCCACTTAAGCCGCCCCAACACCCCTCGCTCCCGGAGGGGGATGCCAAAAAGTTGGTAAGTATGCTCTGCATATGGGTGAATATAAACATTTGTCCCTGGGCAGAGTGGAAGAACGTACGCCTAATTTCAGTCCAGCTCCTTATCAGGCCACATATCTGCTGTGAGTTTTTACTACAGGTGTCTCTATATCTTATGTTTCAGGAACTGCAGTCAGTTAGCAATGTTAAGATTTAACATTGCTAGTTCTGAATGATAAACTGGTCCGGAAAGGTACATAACAGGTCCTAATGGTAGTGGGGTAATGCATTTCCTTGTGGAGTACCCCCACAGCTTCTTCAGGCCCCAACCCAACACAGTGCAAAATGTCTTTTCTACATCAGTTTCACAAAACTCTGCCTCTTATACATTTTAAATAATAATCTATCACTAAGAAATGGCTGCAAGAAGCAACAAGTGTGACTGCGTCTTTAACCATTCTAGTGATCAAGGCCTCCAGCACATGTATTGCATATTGTGGAAAGGATTATTAACAGCTGCCTCCAGTTCCCAAATGGCATTCATGTTTTTCTTCCACTCACTAGATTTTTGCTGGTATTAAGAACTTTATCTCTTCCTTCTCCAAGAATTCCAAAGGGAATGGAACCATTAAATTACAAAACGTAATAAAAAATAAACTTCTGTAAAGCCTGTGTAACAAATACTGTTTCTGTCCTTCCAAACACTAAATGAGTCTTAGCAAAATCAGCTTTATATCACTACTCTAAGTACGCTGTCAACATAGCCGAGCAACTCAGTGTTATATATGTAAAACATATGTATGTAGAGAAATAGATCAAATTCAGCTTTGCAAAACATAAAACGTCTCTTTATACAAACACCACCGCAAAACATTGTATGTTAGACATAAGAAATGGAAAATAAACCGTTAATTTCTGTTGATTCTCTTGAAATTAGAAGAGTACAGATATTTTCAATTGGAACATTTCTCATCACTCGGGGATGTAGGATTATATAAATGGCAGCTCCACAAAGCTTCATCTTTTGTCAGAATGTCTGTTGGAAGCACAATTGCTTGCCAGTTTATGCCCTGACTGGCCATAATAAGTTGTCACAGTAGTTCTTGTGGTCAACAGGGGCCATAGACCATGCAGACACCAATTGCATTTTACAGTCGGTTCTGCCTATATGATGAATAAATGTTTTACAAACAAAAGAAAAAAAATAAGAGACTACTATAAAAAGGAGATATATAATTGAATATTCAATGTTAAGCTGCTTCCACCATACTAGCAGAATGGCTAGGGTAAAATATCTAGTATCCATGCTGTATGGCAAATGTTCAAACCCACAACACCTCTGTAATAACCAATTCTCCTGCTGTGGCTGGCAGGGGAACTGTAGCACTTTCAAAACAAGATAAACCTGGATGTGTCCAATGTTTTCAAAATGTTCTTGCCTGCCAAGCCTCTTACAGAGGTGGGTGAGTCTCTACTATAGGCCAAGAGACGCCTTATGTTCTTCTAGTACAGTGAAAGGGTTTAAAACTAACTTGGGTCGAGATGTCACTGTCAACAACACCTAAGCAGAAATTACGAACACCAAATAATTCATGAAATTAGCTTTGCAAAAGCATTATGTTAGTAGCAAAATACAAATATCAGAACACCCTTTAATTTGAAATCATATATGACTGTTTTATGGTTGAATTATAAGTAAATAAAAAAAAATTAAGATTACAAACTTCCTTATCTCATACAAAGTTATAGAAATTGTATCTAAGTTCCATGAATACCATATAAAGATTATGTTAATTGAATTCCTGCTGAGATACAGTACACAGTTTATATATTAACAGATGAAATCGTACATTTTGCCCATAATCTTCCCAGAATAACAGCAACTGGAGAGATTCTGCTCCCTAGGTTGACGTCCATTCATTCAACAATGAAGCGGCTGAAAATCACAAAGTACAAAGATCTAATTTATAAATATTTGTTTACAGTTTTGGAATAATGGAGCGTAGAACCACTTCAAGACTATTAGTAGCCCTCTGGCTGCTGATAACTATTGAACAACAATTAAATAACATAATAAGTAAGTTCAAAAAACAAACAAAAAGTTTATCCAATGAGAAATATGGTTGAAATAGATAAGATGTTTATTTTCCCCATAGTTTAAAAGAATAAAACTTGGTTCAGGTTAACGCTAATTGCTTAGTGGCACCAGACACTCCAGGAGACTCGCCTGTCCTCTTTGTTATCAGCTGTCAAATATCCCGATCAACGTTATTATTTTGTAGGATTTCATTTTTAGCAGAAATATACACCAAAGACTTTCAATGTTCTATAACTGGCTATGCATTATATCATGCAAGACTTGTATGAAAGAGACAATAAAATAGCATTTGTTTTTTTAATGTATTATTTTTAATGAACTGCAACTATTCTCCTCTATGTAGAGGTGGTGATTTAGGTTAATCTCTGCAATTTATGGGGTTTTACCAACTTTATTCTACACAGCTACTGGTATCTGGTAATGTAATTCCTGGTTTCCGCAGCTTGCCAAGCTACCAGAGCTTGTTGATCCAGTACATAAAATGAGTTGCCCGATCACGGACAAATCTGGCATAGCCAGGCATTTTAAGTGAGAGAAGAAAATATTTGCTGAAAAGAAAAAGGTTCTATTACTAAAACAATTGTTCAATTTGAATTTGCTGGATTAGCCATAATAGCGGTTTATATGGCAAGATCATGACTATTTTAAGCATCTAGCATTAAACAAAAAAACATCTACGATAACTATGACAATTCTGTTCATATTGCTGGGGCATATATTCGACACTATGCATCCCCGTCACACACACATCTGTCAAATGCACATGCTAATTATCCTGAACACAAATATATCAACATAATAAGAGATATGGTAAGAACTTACCCTTGTTATCTCTATTTCTACGAAGTCCATAGGGTTCCACAGGATACCTTGGGGTATAGGTGTGACGTCAGTCGCCGGGCACCATAGAGTTAAGCTTTTCAGCCTCCCAGGATGCACTAGGGTCCCCCTCCTATACCCCGTCCCCGCCCCCCAAGGCACCTCAGTTAGTTATCAAGCCATAGGCCGGAGGAGAAGGAAGAGAGAGAAAAAAGAACTGGACACATACAAGAATCACATTCTCACCAGAGGGAGACGGAAAACCGGTGACCAGAGCAAAGCCCATCTGCAGCACAGGTGCGACAGGGCGGGAGTCCTGTGGAACCCTATGGACTTCGTAGAAATAGAGATAACAAGGGTAAGTTCTTACCATATCTCATATTTTGTACTTCAGGGTCCATAGGGTATCCACAGGATACCTTGGGGATGTCCCAAAGCAGTATCCTTTAAGGGTGGGGACGCTCCTGTGCAGAAAGGAGAATCCGCCGCCCGAAGGAAGCATCCTGAGAGGCGAAGGTGTCAAACCTGTAATACCTCACGAAGGTATGGACAGAGGACCACGTAGCAGCCTTGCAGATCTGGACTGCAGAGGCACCACGTCGAGCTGCCCACGAAGGACCCACAGACCTAGTGGAATGAGCCTTCAGAGAAGGAGGAACCGGTAGGCCTTCATGAAGATAAGCTTCAGAAATAGCCATACGGATCCAGGCTGCCAAAGTTTGCTTTGAGGCAGGCCAACCCTTTTTACGGAAGCCATAGAGGACAAACAAAGCGTCCGACTTCCTAAACGAAGAAGTGCGGTCAACATAAGTCCTTAAGGCCTGCACAACATCCAAAGAGGCCTCACCCACGGAAAGACCCGGTGAGTTAAAGGCCGGAACAACGATTTCCTCGTTAACATGAAACTGGGAAACAACTTTGGGAAGAAACTCGGGCCGAGTGCGGAGCACTGCCCTGTTCCCATGAAAAACCAAGAAAGGGGGTCTACAAGAAAGAGCCCCTAAATCAGAAACACGTCTGGCCGAAGCAATAGCCAGAAGGAAAACAGTCTTAGATGTTAGCCATTTAAGATCCACTGAGCTCAGTGGTTCAAACGGCGGTCCTTGGAGAGCCCTCAGAACCACAGCCAAATCCCAAGGCACCACAGGTGGAACAAAGGGCGGCTGAATGCGGAGAACACCTTGCATAAAGGTGCGCACATCCGGGATTGTAGCAATCCTACGGTGAAACCAGACAGATAGGGCCGAAACCTGTACCTTCAAAGAAGCAAGGCGAAGCCCAGGATCTAGTCCCGCTTGCAGGAAGGCGAGAATCCGAGACAGACAAAACTCCCGCGGTGCATAACCTCTCGGTCGACACCACTGGAAGAACGTATGCCACACGCGATAGTATATCCTCGCGGAAGACGGTTTCCGAGCTCGCAACATGGTATGCACCCCAGAGCTGGAAAACCCCCGGGACCTCAGCATGGCCGTCTCAACAGCCACACCGTCAAAGACAGCCGAGTCAGGTCCGGGTGAAGACAAGGACCCTGAGACAGAAAGTCCGGTCGTAGCGGCAACCGCAGACGACTGTCCACGGACAGACCCTGAAGGTCTGAGAACCAGTGCCGTCTGGGCCACGCGGGAGCTATCAACAGGAGCGTCCCTCTTTCCTGTTTGAATTTCCGGATTACCCGTGGAAGAAGGGAGACCGGAGGGAACAGGTATGCGAACCGGAACGTCCACCGGACGGACAGAGCATCCACCAGAGACGCCCCTTCGTCTCTTGTGCGAGACCCGTACACCGGCGACTTGTTGTTGTGCCGGGACGCCATGAGGTCGATCTCTGGAAGACCCCACCTATCCACCAGCAGTTGAAAAACGTCCGGGTGCAGGGACCATTCCCCCGGATGAACGTCCTGGCGACTTAGAAAGTCCGCCTCCCAATTTAGCACTCCCGGGATGAAGACCGCTGATATGGCTGGAAGATTGCGCTCCGCCCAAACCAGGATCCGAGAGACCTCTACGAGAGCCGCCCGACTGCGAGTTCCTCCTTGCCTGTTTATGTAGGCCACGGTGGTAGCGTTGTCCGACTGGACCTGCACCGGGTGACCCTGGAGAAACCGATGTGCCTGCTGGAGAGCATTGAAGACCGCACGGAGTTCCAAGATATTTATTGGAAGCTCCGCTTCTGTTGGCGTCCACCTGTCCTGGAACAAGTGTGGACCTGAAACTGCTCCCCAGCCCCGAAGACTGGCGTCCGTTGTCAACAGGACCCAATTTGGAACCCAGAACGGACGTCCCTTGTTGAGGTGGGTCGTCTGTAACCACCAAGCAAGGGACAAGCGAACCTCCAGGGTGATCACAATCGTCTGGGACTTCAGAGACTTAGGCAGCCCGTTCCACTTGGACAGGATCAGGTGCTGCAGAGGTCTGGAGTGAAACTGGGCATATTCCACCATGTCGAACACCGACACCATGGAGCCCGGTAACCTCATCGCCGAGTGTAGAGACACCCGGCGGCTGTGCAGACAACTGCACGAAGATCTTTTGCTGTCCCGAGTCCAATAAGGCTCCCAGATGCAGAATCCTCCGAGACGGGATTAGAGTGGACTTCTGCCAGTTGATTAGCCAGCCGTGCCGTTGCAGCAGGGCAATGGTCAGGTCCAAGTGGCGTAACAGGAGCTCTGGAGATCCCGCCACCAATAACAGGTCGTCCAAGTACGGCAACATGCGGACTCCCTGCAGCCACAGAGAAGCCGCCATGACCGCCATCACCTTGGTGAAAACACGTGGTGCTGTCGCCACTCCAAAAGGTAACGCCCGAAACTGGAAGTGGTCGCTGCGGATTGCAAACCTGAGGAACTGTTGATGGCGCAAAAGAATAGGGACATGCAGGTAAGCGTCCTGTATATCCAATGACACCATGTAGTCCCCAGGTTCCAGCGCCAGAATGATGGACCGTAGGGTCTCCATCCGAAACTTCGGTACCCGCAAAGACTTGTTGAGTGCTTTGAGGTTGAGAATCGGACTATACGACCCATTGGGTTTCTGTACCAAAAAAAAGATTTGAATAGAAACCCTGGCCCCTCTGGGAGAATGGAACAGGCACTATAACTCCAGCCTGGAGCATAGTGTGCAATACCTTCCGCAGCTCCGTAGCCTTGTTCCGGTCTGATGGTAGACCCGTGGTGAAGAATCGAGCCGGGGGTCTGTGCCGGAAGGAGAGGGCGTACCCGTGGGAGACCACCTCCAGAACCCAAGTGTCTGTCGTAGTGACCGACCAACACTGGGCGAACTGCAGCAGGCGGCCTCCCACCCTGGGATCCCCCAAAGGGAGGCCCGGACCGTCAGGCTGCAGGCTTGTCATCTGGCTTGGGGGCCGGACGTCTGGTACTCCATGCCTGCTTCCGGGGCTTGACCGATTTCCTAGGGCCAGCCTGACGAGGAAACGACTGTGGTTTGGGCCTGCCCTGGGCCCTAGATGACCGAAAGGACGATGGTCCAGAACCAGAAGGAGCAGCGGCCGACGGGAGACAAGCCGTTTTGGCTGCCGCCAGCGTGGCCACAATCTTATCCAGATCCGGACCGAAGAGAACTTCTCCGGTAAACGGCAAGGCTTGCAGACCCTTCTTGGAATCTGCGTCCGCCTTCCAGGATCGCAGCCACAAGGTGCGACGAGCAGCTACCTCTGCTGAAGAAATTCTAGACACCAGAGTACTAATGTCTAGAGCCGCCTCGTTGATGTAGGTGGCCGAATCACGGAGATTGCCAATCAACTCCGCCTGTTCGGCCGGACAGTCGGAATCAAAAGAAGCCTCTAATGAATCCGCCCAGCGCTCCATCGCTCTGGCAACCCAGCAAATGGCCATAGCCGGCCGTGCTGCCCCCCCCGCAAGGGAATAAGCGGACTTCAGGCAGATTTCCACCTTGCGGTCCGTAGCATCCTTAAGGGAGGACATGGATGGCATCGGCAATGTGGCACTAAGGACAAGACGGGTCACGTGAGAATCCACCTGTGGAGGGGATTCCCACTTAGCAAAATAATTATCCGCGAACGGATAAGCCACCGCCAGGCGTCGCTGCGGCTGGTATCTTTTGCCAGGCTGTTTCCACGCCTCCTCTAAATGGTCCACCAACTGACCCGAAAGAGGAAAGACTGTGGCATCGCCCTTCACGTCTTTGAAAAAGGCATACTTAGACTTAGCCGCTGGGGGAACTTCGTCCTCAATCACCAAGGCTGTGCGGACCGCCCGAATAAGTCCAGGAATATATACTTTGGACTTAGCATCAGCGTCTTTAGTATGGAG
Organism: Taudactylus pleione; assembly: GCA_031769625.1. NCBI lineage: Eukaryota > Metazoa > Chordata > Amphibia > Anura > Myobatrachidae > Taudactylus > Taudactylus pleione. The sequence continues at coordinate 8,464,732 of JAUIMM010000368.1, read as the reverse complement.
AGGTTCCTGATCGTAAGGATCCAGAATCTCCTCATCATCAGACGTCCCTTCGTCATCCTCATAAGGAGCGGACAGAGACGCCTCCGGCCGTTTATGAGGCCGCATCACAGACTTCCCTTGCAACACATCCGACAAGTGCTGTACAGAACTCGTCAGGGAGTTAACCCACGCTGGCTCCTGAGAAACCGGGAGCGGGGAAATAGGGAGACTGTGGGGTACCACCAATTGTCGTGGGAAACCCTGCATGGGTGACGACACCACAGACTGCTGGGACAAACCCATCGGAGTAAACGCGGGCTGCGGAGCTAACTGGCCCACTAAAGCTGTTAGCGCCTGAGCGAAACAAGCCCAGGGCGGCTCCTGTACCGGTGCTGTAACCGTAAGAGGCCGCGCCATGGACAAACACTGCCGGCAAAGGCCCTCCGCGCTACCCTCCCCCTCCGCTAACGGTACTTTACACGTGGTACACTGTAGCCGGAGGGGAAAATCACTTTCAGACATGATGGCACCACGTATGTGACCCCTCTCACCAATTATATATTAAATAGGCGAGAGACCACCCTGCAGCACCGCACCGCAAGGGCTTAGCAGAAAGAACAGGGACAGTAATAAAGCTGACAGTCTTGAGAAGAAAAGTTACAGGCAGCAGCGCTAGCACAGTCACATACAATGCAAAGAAAATCAATTCCTGCACTAACAGCGCTGATCACTCAACTACACAGACACAGGGCCTGGTAGGACACAGCGCTGCATACACAGACCTGACCACAGCGGAGGAGAGGTATGCGGGGGGACCCAGACCACGATGCTTCCAATGCAGGCTTCCAGCAGCGTTCACCATGCTTCTGAAAAGATGGCCGCCGAGGAGCAGAGAGAAGGCTGGCCTGGGGGAGGAGCGCTGACACAGGGCCAGTCAGCACAGTGCAGAGAGGGCTGTGTGCAGCGGGGGAGGCGCCGGCTGTGAGACAGGGAAGGCGCGCTCCCTTGGCATGCATTTAAGCCCTGGGACGCCGCAGCGCTACCGCGCTGCTGCGGTCCGCTGTCCCAGGGGGTAGTGGAAGCGCAGGTTGGTCGCCTGGCTCCACGCTGCAGCCAGTCCCCAGGGAGCCCCCTGCCTGGGGACTTAGGACCATGTGATCAGCGGGGACCCACCGCGGGACCCCGCTGCTTACCTCTGTCCCCCTTGAATCCGGCCATGGTCCGGAACATCTGGGGTCACCGCTAGCTGTGACCCCAGATGCCCACCAGCATCCCCGGATCAGTACCGGCGTTCTGGTACCGGCGGGGTGTAGGGAAGACAGCATGGACGTCAGGACTGACTGTCCATGCTGTTCATCCAGATGTGCAGCCACCGCTGCATGAAGAAAAAGCTTCAGGGGCTCTTCTAGCCCCCACTCCAACAGGTGCACCCGACTCCGGCCGGGCACCAAACTAAACTGAGGTGCCTTGGCTCGGGGGTGGGGTATAGGAGGGGGACCTAGTGCATCCTGGGAGGCTGAAAGCTTAACTCTTTGGTGCCCTGCGACTGACGTCACACCTATACCCCAAGGTATCCTGTGGATACCCTATGGACCCTGAAGTAGAAAGTATTATTATTACCAGTTATTTATATAGCGCACACACATTCTGCAGCACTTTACAGAAAATATTTGTCCATTCACATCAGTCCCTGCCCCAGCGGAGTTTACAATCAAAATTCCCTACTACATGCTCACACACATACACACTAGGGTTCATTTTTTGTTGGGAGCCAAATAACCTATCATCCGGAGGAAACCCACACAAGCACAGGGAGAATATACAAACTCCACACAGTTACAGCCGTAGTGGGTATTAAACCCACGACCTCAGTATTGTGAGGCAGTAATGCTAACCATATATAACCCATAGGAGCCATTCACACGGAACAAATGGATCCCACCATCCATACAGGCCAATCACACTGGACAAATAAGCACTTAGGCTAATCGCAATGGACAAACATCCACCCCGGAAAATTATACTCAACATATATGTCACCTACAGGACATGTTTAATATACATGCGGATGGGATCCTGGGTGGCGATATACATACGCCGGAATCCTGACGCCCAGCATAATGCCGACGCCACTATCATGAAAATGTCAGATTATCAACATAGGGATTCCGACTCTCGCCATCCCGAAATTAAGTATACGGGAAAGTCTTACACTTAGCCCGGGGATGGGGGCGTTAGGTTTAGGGACCCCCAGGGGGAGACTAGTGTAAAGCACCCCCCCGGGGAGGGTTAGTCACCACCAAGGGAGGGTTAGGGTACTTACCACCCCTGTCAAGATTCTGCACCTTTGGGCTTCCGGCGTTGGGATTTGAACCTGGCGGCAATTCAGCCGCCGGCTATTCATACCCAACCCGTCACCTACACACAGATCAAGCAATGTGCCACAAGCTCAGACAACCACAAACTTCATACAGACATCAAAGACACAAAAACTACACACCAGCTGAATTTTTAAGGGTTTTCAGAGTTTACTTCAATTAAAAATGTACATGATTACTGCTCAACATCCTCCCAAAATACCCCTAAAGGTTCACTCACTGCATTAGAGTCACCATTCTCTTCAAATGGGAACTTCCTGGAAGAAATGTCACCAAATTCTCCCCAACACATTAACACCTCTACAAAATATTTTTTATTGTTATATTATTCAAACTGTAACTGGTGAAGCAAATATATAAGTTTCCCATGCAAAGTACAGATTCACATACACCAAGATGTGTCTTCATACACCTAGCCTCAATACGCCATGCTGAGCATGACTCCAGGTGTGAGTGAACTGCACCGAGCGGTGTAGCGTATTTTCCATGTCTTTTTTTGCTCGAATGTGCATCATAGTTGCAACGCTATGTGACCGCGCTGATTAATTTAATATACGGCTTTTGTATATCTGTGTACGATTGAGTCTGAATCTGTACAACAGAACTTGGGGTTAAAAAAAGCTGCGGTCATTGCATCATAGCACTTTGTATAGAGATTCAGACTGAATCACACACAGATGTAGACGTGTCACATATCAAACCAATCAGTGCAAGCTAATGTGATGCGGTTTAGTCGCATCACATTGCGACTAAGACATGTATATGAGCAAGAAAGATACAAAAAATACGCTCAGAACTAGCCGAATTGCAGGATACCTGGTGCGCCCAGTGTATGAGGACATATCTGTATTGCCCAGCTCTGAATAAAAAAATAATCCAGTGGTGGAACAAGGGTAGGTTGCCACCCAATGTGGATGTGGAAATGGGAGCCAGGAAACAGGCCACATCTCCAGCAGGTTTTTGACAACCTGGGAACATTTTGTGCAATATGCTAGGGCAACGGTACCACATTGGTGCATTGGAGGACCTTACCCAGTTGGCCTCAACAAACACAAGGTCACATTCCTGCTGTCAAAGGTGGACAAATTGGGGGAGACTACAATGTTGATGTTCACTCTCTATTGGTGTCTTAGCCACATACTGTACAATGATTAAAAGGAAGTAATTTGAGATCTCAGGAAGGAAACCTCTGCAGGTAGTGTTTAACTTGGCAGTAGGTGTTATCTGCAAGGCTCCACCTACCACCAACTGACCAACCCTATGAGGCTCTGTGCTATTCCACATCCTCATTGCCCCTGTAGGAAAACCAGGAGGGAATTGCGTGTTGTGCATTATCGAGGACAAGGGGGAAATAGTGGAAGAGATATGGGGTAGGCTTCTGAGCTTCCTTCAGCATGCAAAGCTAGGAGAAATATTTCAGTGGGAAATTAAAGGGATGTATAAGGGACAATTCCTCTACCTGAGGCCACTACTTCCCGCTACTGAGACCATGCCAAAATACTGTTTAAATGAGTAGCATAGTAGTCATTTAAAAAATCTGGAAGTTGAATACCCCCCTGGATCTTTCTAAGACAGAGTACCCATTTTCAGCCTAGTTTTACGGCCACCCGGGAGGACAGAGGTCCCTACCGTTCTCTGCAGCTCTTTACAAAGATCCCAACACACTTGGATTGGGAGGGTTTGTAGGAGATAGATAATTTTGGGAAGGTTTATAACATTTTCATACATTTGCTTCAAAGAATGAAATGTCTTCTTACCAGTTCCACAAAGGCGAGTCCCCCATAGCTGTGTGCAACAAAAAACACATTTTCAGCAGCTGCTTTTGAAATGAAGTTGTCCCATACATACAATGCATGTTCTTCAGGGCTGCTATTATCCTGAAAACAAATAAACACTGTGGTAAGTACAAAGATTCAACACTTTTGCACATCCCCTAGTTTGTATATTGATGGTTTCTTTAACCACTTTACTGGCGTGGCCGTATCTTATGGGACCACACCAGGCCGGGCTTTCCCTAACATGGTCGCATCTGATGCAACCGTGTCAGAGGAACTTGCAGGCAGCTGCTGGAAGCTGATTCCCAGCATCTGCCAGGCTTAGCCCACCCGGTCAGCCCCTAGATTGCCGTGGCACCCACCCACAGCCTCCTTCTGTCGGCCAGGCTACAGAAGGGGGAATATAGACAGTCTGCAGCTTCCCTTCGGCTACCAACCTAGGCTGTCTGCACTGTGGCAGCCCCGCCTCCACCAAGTCTCTGCCTGTTTCTTTTTTTTTTTTCTCTCATATAAAATTAATTTGTCTGTTTGTTTTTGTCTAATTATGCATTGCGACACCCCTGCACCTATTGGGATAATGTACATTGGGCATGGTGTACATTGGGCAGAATTTAGACCCCTGGAGCCTATTCTGAGCCTTCTACTGTATGGATTTGGATGAAAACTTCACAGAGTGGTAACACTGGATCCCAGAAGACATACTAGGGGGTTGAGGCCCCGGTCAGAGCATTCCGTTGGTGTACGCTGAGCAGAACTTTGACTCAGGGAGCCTGTCGTCGGCCTTCCACTGGGTGGATTTGGATAAAAGCTTCACAGAGGGGTGGCAATTAATCTGGGGTGCCTAATGGAGTGGTTGGGGTCCAGGTTGGACCTCACGGCGGAGTGCGCAGGGAAGAATTTTGACCCAGACACCTGTTCTGGGCTTCCACAGTATGGATTTGGACGAAATCACATAGTAAAATGTAATGACTTGAAGATTTAAACCCGGGCAACTCTGGGTAGCTAGTAAATATACATATTTGTTAAAAAAAATAAAATGTAACTGTATAAAAACAATTTCCCCCCCTCCCCCAAAAAATGTACCCAAAATTGTTGATTTTTAAATGATCAAATCATATAAATAAGAACTATTTACGGGATTATATAGCCCTTTTTTTTTTTTTTACATAATTTGGTAATTTAAAAAAAATAAACAAGCTTGAAAGAAATATTAGCCAGTTATGTGGTTTACAAAGTCTTCAAAATTATGAAAAGTATGCAAGTGTGAATTCATGATAACCAATCTGTACAGGCAGACACAGTAACATGGCAATTAGCACAGTAATTACAGTAAGAGGTTCACATTTAACATTTATTCAGCCCGAGAACTCTACAAGTTTTTATTAGTGATTCCCTATATATGAGCAATATATCAGGACTACTCCCAAGAACCAAAGAACTGTATTTCCATCTCATTATATATACATGAGGGGAATGGTTTCTACTAAATGCTATTATGAATGGAGCACACCCTTAACACATAAACCCTGTATAATACACAAGATCTAATGTCATCACTTCAGTGTTATTAGGAGAACCTGTGTACTATAAAGAAGTAATGTACTGAAAACGTATAAAGATATCCACTTCACAGAATGTGACACATACAAAACCAATCTGCTTGTGGTACATTTATACCTATAATATTCTCATAATTCACATGAAAGTCATAATTGTTAAATGCAGCGGAATATGCTGGTACTATATATGTTAACAAATAAATAATAAATAAATGAAAGTAGACATCATCTACAAATGAAAAAAAAAAATATATGAATATAATATATATATATATATATATAAATAATCCCCCCCCAAAAAAACAAGTACATTTTACATCAATTCAACCCTAACCTGCCCCAGAATGTAGTGCTTTTTCTATACATACCTCACCCCTCCCAACAACATGCACTATATATAGCCTAGCCGTAGAGGAGGAGGACCTGCAGGGAACAGATAAGTATGCAAGGTGGGGATATAGTTGGGATAAGGATCAGGACAGAGATAGGCAGAACAGTGTGGGGATAGGGTGGTTCAAACCAGGGGGGGGGGGGATACGGCAGAGGAGTGGGCAGATTGAAGTTACCTGGTACTAGTATGTATTTGTGTGTGTGTGTGTAGATAGATAGATATCTGAGAGAGTGCCTTCAACGCACCTGCATCAATGAGTACCGAGCTTGTGTCTTGCTTTATTTCATTTGTAGAGTCAGTGCAAAACATGAGAAGGAGGGCAGAAGGTCAGGAGGAGAACGACAGGTGTACAGAAACAGATATGGACAGATCTGGGTAGCTAGTTTAAGAGAACAAGAGAGGTGAAAAAGAAACAAAACGCTGATAGGGATGGGTTAGGAAGTAAGGCCCTGATTCCGAGCCGGACGCTCTGACAGAGCACTCGCTCTGAATCAGGGCATCTTTTTTTTTTTTTTTATGGAGCGGCCTCCTGGCCGCTAGCATTGCTGTGGGTTGCCACCCACAGCTAATGCAAGTGGCAAGGATGATGGTCGCGATGGTCAAGACCATTGCGACCATCGGGCTTGCGACGAGACCCTTGTGGTAGGGTCTCGTGGCCGCAAGCCCCAGAGAGCTTCTGGCTCTAATAGAGCCGGAAGCTCTCCCACTGACATCACTTGTGATGTCAGTGGGGCCGCCCCCAGATGGTAGGCGTTCTCATGGGAATGCCTCCGTCTGGGCTGCCACCCCCCCAGCTCGCCCGCCAAAGGGGGCGTGCTGTCACTCAACATCGACAGCACGCCCCCTTTGGTGCGAGACCCGGAGCAACGGATTGCCCGTCACTATCCGGGTCTCGCGCATGCACACGACGGAGCCGGCTCCGTCAAGCGCATGCGCTCTAGGCCACCATCGACCCGGTTGCGAGCACTCAGCACTTGCGACCGGTTCTGAATCAGGCCCTAAGTGCACTGTAACTGAGCTGACAGGTGAAATAGAAATGAGAATGTGCAGATATAAATAAAGTGCAGAACTATGCAAGAGAAGAGGAAAGAGGTAGAGCAGAGGCAAATTCAGCCTTTCCAAATGATGGATTTTCAAACAAAGCAAAAAACAAACCAAAAACTCTCTCCTCAGGAAAAGGGTAACTCACTGCAGTTGAGGTTTTTCTAAAGTCGCATAATAGCACTAGAGCCAAAACATAACATACTAGAGCCAAAAACTTAAGTACGGACAATAACATTTGACCAATTTAACGAAAGGGAGTATTCATTAAAAAAAAAAAAGGCAATATTATTCTCCCACTGAAGACAAAGGGCAGATATGGAGAGTTTTGAATTAGTTCACTATCTGCAACCTTATGTAACGGTTGCTGTGGTAACTATGACCTATATTTGCTATAACAATGACACAGATTGTATTCAAAAGTATCAATAACCCAAAGGGGTATATTCAGCAATGATTTTGTTACATAAAAATAGGGAAACTATGATTTCTGTATTTTTTATGTAAATCCCCAATTCAGCAATGGGTTAGTGAAGAAAACGCAATTAACTTCTCCATTAATTCCCATCTCGCACAGTACCGCACTGTAGGGATCAGCCATTGATCTTTACAGTGCTTTAATGCTTTTTGGCTATTCAGCAAATCAAAAAACGTTAAATTACTTGAAAAATATTTACTTTATATGACGCCATCTCAGAATGGTGTTACATGAAGAAAATACATAACATTTCCTGAAAACTGCAGGACAGAGGGAAATTTTCCCATAAGTCCCTGCAGGATCTTGTAACCCCGCCCAGTCTCCATCCCTGCTTTGCAGTGACCGCTGACAGGTAAGTCACTCTAGAGCTGCATGTTAAACCTGCTGAAAATGATTGACATGTGTATACAGGCTTTATATTAGCCTGTACACATTTCTATTTATGTGCTATTATATTTAAAATTGATTTATAAATTTTGAATATAAAAGCACATAAATATACATATATACATACTAATATAAAGCCTGTATACAGGACAGGTTGGAGATGTACTTACCCCTCCACAGTCAACTCAAAGCAGGGACGGAGACTGTTCCCGAGCGCATGACGGAGCATGCGCAGAAGCAGAAACAGTAGGTATTGTGTATGGAAACCCGAAAACATCGCAGGGACAGTGTATTACCGCAGCCGCTGTCCCTGCAGAAAATATATATATTCTGGGTAACATCGTCACTGTTGCTGAATAGAGCCCTAACTCACATAGAATCATTCTATTGGACTTTTAAGATTAACATACATAATGGTTGTTCTAACTTAGTAATTTAATAAGTTAAAGAAACTTAAAAAATATCCAATTTATTATACAGTGTTCAACCCTAATGTAAAGTTGCTCAACTGATATGTTGCTTAAATACGATAACTAAACTTTTATATGCCTTGTGTCCTATCCCAGCAGTCCTCTCCAATTTGGTGTGCTTACACTGTAATAAGCCTTTCCCTTGCCTTTCAATGGCATTTCTACCTAGTTCGGGTCTCAACTCTCTCGGTGCTGATGTCAGCCACCTTCCCTCTCTGTAGTGGGACACAAAACAACTTCAGAGCTTTGGAACATTACATGTGTGGCTTGTTACACAATTCTGGTATGCTACTTGGTGATTTTGCCCTGAGCTCCTTCTCTGTTTTTGTTGTGACAAGTATGAAATCTCCCCAACTCTTGAATTTCAGGTCTTGCGACTGAAGGGATTAATACAGAGGTTCCCAAACGTGGTCCCCAAGGCACTCCAACAGTACTGGTTTTAGAGATGTCATGGTTGAGCACAGGTGGTGAAATCAAATTGACTGAGGTACTAATTAAGTCACCTGTGGTCAAGCATGGATATCCTTAAAACCTGGACTGTTAGGGTGTCTTAAGGACAGAGTTTGGGAACCTCTTGATTAGGCAAGATGATTTTCTCCCTTGGAACAATTTTTTTTCCCTGCAGTTGTAGAGAAGCTATATTCCTCTTCTCTGTTCTAACCCCTGCATAGTGATGCCCGCAACTGTTGGAGTTCGCCTGGGAAAGAAACGCGATTATTAGACAGTAGGTTGCTGGTGGGAAACCCGTTTTAGATTTTTACAGTATGGCAGAGGTTCCCAAACACAGTCCTCAAGGCTCCCCAACAGATCAGGTTTTAGAGATATCCATGGTTGAGCACAGGTGGTTAAATCAAATTGACTGAGGTATTAATTAAGTCACCTGTGCTCAGCCATGGATATCTCTAAAACCTGAACTGTTAAGGAGCCTTGGGAACCTCTGCAATGTGGTATCTGGTTCCTTCCAAGGGTCACGTTGGTACTTATTTTCATGTATGGTGAGACTGTCCCCATGTATACACTTTCTGGAATATAGGGTCAGCCCTTTTAAAGCTGAGTCTTAGCACCAGGATACCTACCAACCCCCTTACTGTGCTACCCAATCAAGGCTCTTAAGATGATTCGCATCTGGCACATAGAAATGAGGGAATACAAAAGAAGTCTGATTCCTGCCCAAAAAGGTCACTCAGTTTGGGAGCGTTGGTATGCTTTCCTCGCTCCCTGGTACTTGTTAGTCATGTTTGTCTTTTGGATCATTTTTGGGCTCTTGTTTGGCAGGTCGCTTTAGCTCTGGAGAATCGCCCCCCTCCCCTCAAAAATAATAATAAAAAAGCAACATTACCTCACTGCAGGCACTTTCTCATTTGTCATTATCTTCTTACGTCTTTGTTACCTCTAATCGAATGTGATTTCTATTGATCACACTTTTATGCAATCAATATGTCTGAAATATATTCCTTTTATTGCATGTTTTCTCTGTTATTATAAAGAGATAACAAAAATAAATATTACGCTTTAGTATTCATAATTTAAGCAGGACTTTCAGCATTTGTGATCTGGAGGGGGATTGCCATCCCTTCTAAACTTGGTTATTAAATTGGTGCACTCTGTAGGAGCACAGGGAGAGATCATTTGCAGGGCACAAGTTACAAATGCTATAGCACATAGAAGCAGTAAGCTCACTCAGGAAACCTGAAGATGTTTATAATATTAGATGGAGAAATACCCATTGCAGGTGCAGAATACCATGTAAATAGAAAATAAAAATAATATGTGCATAAAAAAAACACATACTATTAAGAGGCATATAAAAAAGTAAAGTTGTAATTGCATGCCAAAAAAATCCTAAATCACTGTGCCAGGCCATATAAAAATGTTTTTCCTTTGTTTGATTCTTCAGGCAGCTATTAATAAAGTATTAGTCTGCATAGTGTCCTGTACCACCCACATTTATGGGCACACATGTAATGAGCAGAGAGGCTATGGACTACCCCTCTGGACTCTGTCTGCTCCCTCCACCCCCTCTCATCTGGATTTACATGAGAGAGCTTTCTCTGTGTAATACCCCTTTCAGACTTGTCGAGATTCCCGGGAATTTGACCTGCCTCAGCCAAATTCCCGGGTAGCCGCGTCTGTCTGAAAGGTGCCTACCCGGGAACACGTTCCCGGGTAGCCACCCCTGCAATCGACCAGGGTTTTTCCCGGGACTTAAGTCCCGGGAAATTACCCTGCTTCTGTCTGAATGGTGCTACCCGGGAATTTACTCCCGGGTTTCACCAAACAGCTCCTGATTGGCCAAACGCTGCTGCCTGTTGATGAGGTCATCAGCAACAGCCGGACAGTGGAGGGCAGACGCCATAAAAACGCTAAACATAGCGCTAAGAAGCCTGTGCAGTGCTACAAGGCAGATTTGGTGCTGCAACAGTTGCAGATAGGTCCGCAACACTACGAGGTGAACTTGTACCAGGTGTTTGGAGAGTGGTGCCAGGTGTGTAAACATATTTAGCATTTAATGTTATTATTTATGTCAGTGTTATACTATGTAAATTACTGTTTTTTATTACCTTATTAAAAGAGCTTGTTTCTTATTATATATGGCATCTATTTTAAAATACTGAAAACATTATTACCTAACAAGAGATTTATTTTTTATTCATTTTCTTATTTATTTATTATTTTTGATCTAAATTTTCTGGGTTTTCTTTAGTGCGGTAATCTTTATTTTTGCTGTGTATAGGTGGTTGGTGATCATGGCACATTGGAAGGACGAGGAGGTCCGTGAGCTCTTACATGTGAGGGGAGAGGAGGAAATAAAAGCTCAAATCACAGGCACAAAGATGCCATGATCTATTGCAACATTGCCAAAATCCTGGCCACCCGGGGTATTGTGAAGACACAGCAGCAAGTCCTTAATAAGCTGAAGAGCCTAAAGAAACAATACACAAAGGTCCATGACCACAATCGTAATCGCAGTGGTGTGGGAAGGATGGAGTGGGCCTTATACGATTTATGCACTTCGGCTTTTGGGCATACAGCACTATGCAACCCCATTGCTCTATCTTCTTCAAGTGATGCTGGCACACTGTCTACAACAACGACATGCACGCCTTCAACAACTCCTGAGAGCAGCCAGCAGAGCCCGGCATTATCGCAGGTCCTATTTGATGACGCAGATGAGGACTCATCTAATACCATCATCATTGAACCAAGCACTGGCACAGATGTGATCTCTCCAACGCAAAAGCAAAATTCTGAGTCTGAGCCACAGACCCAGGGAGACAAGCCCACCACACGCAGTAACAGTAAGTTTAAATCAAATAACTTATGTTCTGCTGCATTAATCTACGTCACAGGTTCTCAAACTCGCTCCTCAGGACCCCAAACAGTGCATGTTTTCCAGGTCTCCTCACAGAATTACAAGTGAAATAATTAGCTCTACCTGTGGATCTTTTAAAATGTGTCAGTGAGTAATGAACACACCTGTGCACCTACTGGGTAACCTGGAAAAAGCGACCTGTGTGGGGTCCTGAGGACCGAGTTTGACAACCACTGATCTATGTAATGTTGTCATTAAATTTCTAGCATATAGTATTGTTTCTGCGTTTATCTTGTAGTGGAGGATGGGCACCGCATGCAAACAGACGTGCTGCTTTTTGAATTAGGACCATTTATTGTTTTGTGTTTGAAATATTTTTTACATGTGTTGCTCAATGTTTTCTCTCTCTGTTACTTTCAGTTTTCACAGTGCCAACACGTAAAAAGAAGAAGAGCAAAATTGATGTTGCTACCAAAGCCATGACAAATATTCTTTGTGAACAACTACGCGACCTAGATTCGGAATGGCAGACACAAGAGGATGCCAGACTGCAGCGGTTCATGGCCAATGAGAGAGAAATGCAGAGTAATTTGCTAAAGGAAATGATGGCTATGCAGGAAAGGCTTAGTCGAGATAACCGCAAATTTTTTACTCAAATCTTGAGCACAATCCACTACAAACCAAAACATTTTCCACCACCCACCCATTTTGGGCAACAAGCTAATTTTCCAAACTCATTTGGGGAACAATCCCAGTATGTGCAGCAACCTCAGTCTCCCACCTCATTTGAGCATACATCACAGTATGGCCAGCACGCTAATTTCCCCACAGCATTTGGGCAAACTACATACAAGTATGCTCAACAAGCAAAGCCCCCCCCCAGCATTTGGCCAAACATCCCAGTATGCACAACAAGTAAAGTCCCCCCCAGCATTTGGCCAAACTACATCCCAGTATGCACAACAAGTAAAGTCCCCCACAGCATTTGGGCACACATCCCAATATGCACAACAAGTAAAGTCCCCCCAGCATTTGGCCAAACATCCCAGTATGCGCAACAAGTAAAGTCCCCCCCAGCATTTGGCCAAACTACATCCCATATATCCAAGCATCCGCAAACACCTCAGTCATCCTCAACATTTACAGATAGTACATTAGATAATGTACTTGAAGGTCAATTTAAAGACACTTTGCCAGCTAATACTCTGTCACAGGAACTTACTCCTGACAAAAACCCAGAGTTTACAGTTTACAGAAATATTTAACTGTGGTGATCAAATATATCTAGTGATGTTAACTAGACATATTTCATATGACGATGTTGAAAATATTATGGTTACTGCTTTTGTCATAGGATATTGAGTTGGTGTAAACAAGGATCTACCAAAAAATTCTGGTCCTATTTTTTTTATTTTAAAGGCTTGTTTAATGCCTCATATATGCGCACTTAACAATGTTCTGAAGTAAATGTGCACTTTACTGTTATTTTTTTTGATACTATTGTTTGGTTTTGAATTGTGTTTTGTAAGAAATATGGAAGTAAGGCTTTCAAACTTTGTATGCAAAACAAAGGCCTTTATTAAAATAAAAGATTTTTTGAACCTTTCAAATATTAAGTCTTTGTATTTATTTCAATAACAATAACTCACAGTCCCCTTATACCACATCCCCACCTTTGCATGACCTCATTAATGTGTGCCAGCATAACGTCCACTTTTAATGACAAAACTCTGTTTTTCTATTTAAAACTCTGAGAAACCCTGCTCTTGTCTGAAAGGGGTCTACCCGGGAATTTCCTGGGTAGACACTGTAGTGTGAAAGGGGGGTCTTGACCAAATACCCGGGATTTTGCACTGGAGAAATTCCCGGGTCTGAGCAAGAAATTTCCCGGGTTGTATGTCTGAAAGGGGTATAACTGGCAACCATAGTTTCTAATCTCCCAAGAGTTACTGAAAAGAACTTAATGATTTGTAAAAGACAGCTAATACAAATTACAACGGAATGCATAATCAAAGTTACTGAACTTGCCATTTAAAGAAAAAACACCCAGCTATGTGGGGTTGGTGCTTTTATTTGGCTGACATTTGTAGTTTAGGTTCAATTTGATCAGTTGCTGAAACCAATGAGGGTTTTTTTTGTTAGAATACTTGTTATTAGACAAATGGTAAGAGGATATATTTCAGCACTATCATGCGCAATGCTGTTCTATAAAAACCAAAACAGCATCAAGATTATTTGGTCCTTTGGGAGAACAAAATAAAATTGGTTCCTGTATAAATTACATATTTTAAATTAAATATCTAAAACATTCAGGCCAATGAAAAATGGCGTTATTAAATACAATGTACAATATTTCTTACATATTTATTTTCTCTTTAAAAGGTTGTAAAGAATGCTAGAAGTTATTATATTTTTGAAATTACAGTACATAGATTAGCAGTCAGAATATATTGTTATGTTCTGCTGCCTCTAAAGGACAACCATTTGAATTTACTAACGTAATATTACACTCATTAATTGTTAAATACCAAGTTAAAGTAATGCAAAAGACAAAGCCTTATCGACCGGTGCAGATTCTAACATCTAGGCACTCCAAGGTCTGCATTTATGATGGACTACCTGCACTGATAACACATGGAATTATCTAAACAACATTTGCATATTTGTGTAATTATTTCCTAAGGTTAATTAGCTGCTGCAAAGCAGTTTGCCCTTTGAGACTGCTTGCCGTGACAGGTTCACATACTTCCTGTACTGTTGCCAAATGTGACAGATTCTCTTGTGCAGACCGGACGCAGGAAACTTTCAGAATGGATAACCGGAGGAATTGTCTTTAGAAGTGAACAGCTAAGCAGCGGGAGGGAACGGAGATGTCATAATGTAGTGATTGGTCTGCAGGTGGCTCTCAGTATTTAAAGAAGCAGATGACACTGACAAAATGTATTTATATCTGTATTTCACAGAAACAGATCACCCTCACTGTAATAATAATTACTAATATCATATTTTTATCAGTGAGAGTATAAAGTCAGTGCACTTTGGCCATCACACAGCTACATAGTAACAGTAAAAATAAACAAATGGCAGATAGGCCACTGTTTATGGTTAATTATAAACTGAAAAACATACTGTATGTAATTGTACATGTACATTCAGACTGGTGATTTTACTTAGAGGTGATCTTGTACTTTGGATCATTATCATTTTCTATCACTCGTGACCATAAACAAGTTCAGGTCTCAAAATAATTCCCAAATATCTGTAAAGTATTATTATTGTACATCCAAAATAAGACCAAATATATTTTAAAAGGCATTAAATATCAGAACCTTAAAATATAATATCTATACAGTACATTCTCCTGTATTTGATTCAACATTGAATGCATAGTTGTTTTCTTATCAAGGAGTAATTTGAGAGAAATCCCACATTAAACCCATGATGAAGATGGAGACTGCAAAGATTACCAGTCAAGGGAAATAATGCAGCTCAACAGTCGCCTGTAAAACATTTTCTACACTCATATCTGTAGGCAAGGAGATATAGTTGACAGAAACTAGAGAGGTGGAACGGCCATTGTGCCAACTTCCGGCTGCCATTGGCAAAAAATCCCATAATGCAATGAGCAGAAATGTTGACAAGCGAGAGATACGGTTTTTACATGAAGACTGTTGTCAGACACTTAATAGTAATCAGAAATGTGCACACAGCTGAATCTACCTCTTCTCCCTGTGTCTGCTTTTACATTCAGGTAATTACATCAATACAATAGGCATAGTTTCAAGATCAATGTGGATAATCTAACGATTGCATTATATAACAGAACATTAGCTGGGATTGAACTGCTTGTCATTATGTTTAATTACACAGTCATTACAATTGAAAAAAAAAAAAAAAAGTAGATTATTATTCTTTGTTCTATTTGTGGTCTGGGTACACACTATATGATGTTTGTACCCAGCAACGGAACAACATGATGTAACGATGCACTACACCACAGGTTCTCAAACTCGGTCCTCAGGACCCCCACACAGTGCATGTTTTCCAGGTCTCCTGACAGAATCAAAAGTGAAATAATTACTCCACCTGTGGATCTTTTAAAATATGTCAGTGAGTAATGAATATACCTGTGCTCCTGCTGGGTGACCTGGAATATGTGAACTGTGTGGGGTCCTTAGGACCGAGTTTGAGAACCTCTGCACTACACGATCCAGTGTACGACGGAGCAACGTATAGTTCCATGCTTGCATTGTCCCATCTGTTGTGCGGAACATCAGATGGGACGATGCGATGACCGATCCATACGATATTTTGTTCTGATCCACGACAGAATGATATATCGTATGACGGATCGTATTGTGGGTCTGATTTAGCAAGTATCGCAACTGCTAGAGCATACGCAGATGGCCGTTTCTCACTGCGCATGCGTGTGCATCGCAGTGCGCGTAGGCACCACTGCGATCGGGTCTGCGATCACAGAGACTACGCAGACCCATTGCAGAGTGTTAACAGGAAGTACTGTTTGGGGGTGGTGAAGGGGATTGGTCGGAGAAACACAGGTGTGCTAGTGCGTTTGAACACCGTTGCAGGGGTGTGCATAAATTAGCCACTGCAACGGCATATGCAGCATGGGCTCTCACTGCGTGCAGGAAAGTTAGCAATTTAGTGGTAGGGTCAGACCAGCCTTAAATGTGCAAGTGGCTATGATTTACTTCAATGTTACCGATGTTTTGGCTGGATTGCAAGGTATTACGGATGTGTAAGAGGTGAAGTGGGCGTCTACATCTCGTCAGTGAGAGTGCTTTGCGATTATTAGCATACTTTCGCAGCAGAACTGCGTGCGCGATAGCTACCGCAATGGCAATACTGATCCTTACTGAAGCAGGCCCTGTGTACCCAGTAAGGTTAAATAAAAATATTCATGTTTAAAAAAATTAATAAATAAATAAACAAACAAACAAACATGGAGCTCTGTGATGCACTAAATACAGCATCCATATCATGGGCTAAGGCAATCGCCCCGTAATACCCTACTGTCATGGTCTCTGCCAAGTCTTGTGACAAAGCTATTACCTTATACGCAAAACTCATGCCAGCTGCACACAGAACAACAAAGCAGGGCACTGTATAGGTGGGGCACCAATGCATAAACACATTATTTTTTGTATTCATAACAAAAAACACTCCACACATTAAAAGGCAACAGTTAGATAGTGATTAATTTAGCAGCGTTCATTTTTTGATTTCTGCATACATTTTTTTTTTTCGCCTCATGCCAATCAATTGCAACCCACTACATATTATTATATATTTTCCCTCCAATTACACTATATTCATCTAGAAGCAAATGTGGGTGTGCCTGGTGTGACCTGATGCGAGTATAATGTGGGTGTGCATGATGGAGAGAATGTTGCCCATGAGGGAATGTCTGCCCTAGCGTCCAATATTATAATATACTATGCTTTACACTCTCCTATATTATAATACAATCACTTTAAAATAATGCAAAGAGTATTTCAGTATTTTGAAATAACAAAAACACATATAAATAAATATTATATATATATATATATATATATATATATATATATATATATATATCCAAGTATGGGAGTGTCCAGTGACTGATGTGTAAGAAAACTATTTGTTAGATCTACTATAAATGATTAATTAAGAACAAGACTGGTCTGTATCTCAGCAGTTTGTTGCATTAGCTGAGTGTGCTAAAAGCACCAGAACAGAGCGTGACACCCCATGCAATAACGAGGAACTGCATGGGTTGTGACAGGTGGAGGGTGCTAGAATGAACACTGCTGTGCCCACGCGGCCCCGCCTCAGGGAGATTGCTAGACTCCACAGGGAGTTATGGAGATCACCACTATTTCAGGGATTCTCCCTGACATTCAGCGAGAGTCGGCAAATATGTGCTGACAAGACTAAGAAATTATAAACTGAGTACGTTCCACAATACAGGTACTGAAGACCAGTCTCTCACAAAATGCAGTTTGCTATGGGCAGGAGCGATAACAATGTGGGAGTACTTTGCAGGGGAAAGTGAGTACCTGCCCTGCTTTGCACAGAACAAGAGATAATGCTCAGAGTAGGCAGGATGCATTGAATCACGCAGGATTTTGAGCACAGACAAAAATAAAATCATGTTGTGCTGATTTAACTTATCTTAGGAGAACCTACTCTTGAGAAGAATGTTCAATAGCTAACATCCAGATTGGGTTAGTTGGTTTTGGCAAAGTCAGCAAACTTGGTCAAAAACTACTAAAATTACCTACTCTAGATAGTCAGACTGCAATACCTATAGTATAAGGATTCATATCATAATTTAATAATCAAATCAATTGGAGAAAATTAATTTAGAAACAAAATATAGATGGAATTCTTAAAGTGAAAACTTGTTCTAGGTATTTGATCAATCAGACAGACCAGTGGCAAACGCAGGATTTCTAGAGGGGGGTTTCCAAATGCTTGATTTTAGAGTGAGTGTGCCCACTCCATGAAGAGGACACAATTAGCACTTATCCAGCTTCAATATGTGTCATACAAAGTGTATTGTGTGTCATAATTCCAGCATATACAGGACCAGTGATCATAGTAAGCCATTAAATGCTGCAGTAGGACCATCCTGCCTGAGCTGAACGTATTTATTTTAGATGTGGGCACCATTCCAGAGTATTAGAGCAAGTCCGGGAGTCTGGGGGAGCAGCAGAATAACCTAGCACTGCCTTGGACATACAGTATATGTAAATATTGGTCTCTATAGCAGTGCATCCCTAACAGTGCATGTTTTCCAAATCTGCTAATTGGTGCACAGGTGTATTTATTACTGGCCGATACATGTTAAAAGATCCACAGGTGGTGATATTTATTTAATTTATGATACTGAGAAGAACATGCAGCGCTAGTAAAATGTCAATATATTACTATTTCTATTGTGGTCATGGTGTGGGCTGGGGAAGGGGGTTCCAGGCAGACGGAAACCCCCCCTGTGTTTGCCTATGCAGACAGTGTTATGGGTCATCTATTTCAACAACTTTCCAAAAGCCTAAGCATTGTGAGAAATCGCTACTGCCTTTCTTTCTTCCCTCTCGTTAGTCTAACAGAAATCAGACTTTTAAAAGGTAAACATTCTATTCAGGAGAAGTGGGAGAAACAATATACAGGAAAGAGCGGGGGGAACGCTAGAGAGATATAACTGTTTCCAGCAATGAGATTAGCATATAGGAATCATTCTGGTCAAAGTTGTGAGTGCCCTGTAAGTCGGCGCTCCTCAGACATGCAGGAAACGCAGTGGTACAGAGGGCAGCACAGGTACTGGCATAGTGGGGGCATGCTAATTTCCTCCACAGTGAATGGTGGGCGTGATGCTTACATTTCTAGCAATCTATGGGCAGATTTATTCATTATCAGGTTTTAGGACAGATAATTATAATTTCTTAAGAGGGCAATAAAAAAAATTAATGATCGACAGGATTTTCCAAAAATCACATCCAGGGACAGGGGCTCCAAAAGGAGTTAGTCACTGCTAACTTTAAAAGTAAAGTGATCAAACAGGGGTCCTGATTCAGAGCCGGACGCTCTGACAGAGCGCTCGCTCTGAATCAGGGCATTTTTTTTTTCTTATGGAGCGGCCTCCTGGCCGCTCGCATTGCTGTGGTTTGCCACCCACAGCTAATGCGAGCGGTCAGGATAATGGTCGCGATGGTCAAGACCATCGGGCTTGCGACGAGACCCTTGTGGTAGGGTCTCGTGGCCACAAGCCCCAGAGAGCTTTCGGCTCAAACAGAGCCAAAAGCTCTCCCACTGACATCACTTGTGATGTCAGTGGGCCGCCCCCAAATGGTAGGCGTTCTCATGGGAACACCTCTGTCTGAGCAGCCACCCCCCGGCCCGCCCAACGAAGGGGGCGTGCTATCACTCAACATCAACAGCACGCCCCCATTGGTGCGAGACCCAGAGCGACGGATTGCCCGTCGCTATCTGGGTCTCGCGCATGCGCACGACGGAGCCGGCTCCATCGTGCGCATGCGCCCTGGGCCACCATCGACCCGGTTGCGAACGCTCAGCGCTTGCGACCGGGTCTGAATCAAGCCCAGGGAGTGATTCTGGTACCTTTTGTGTAGTGTAGCCCATAGGCTACAATGGCTGATGAAAAAGAGACAGGGTCATAACTAAGGTGAAGCGACGTGCCATGGCACAGGGCACTGCAGGGCAGGGGGCTCTGCTCAGGCCTGTCAATTTTTTGTTTATAATAATTATCACTTCTAGCTTCCTCTTCTTTTATCCCCGGAATCTCCTGTCTGCCCCTATTTCCTCCCTGGCCGACTCCCCCCTCCATCTGGCCACCTCCCCAAGCACCATCATTCACATCCTCTCTTATTTAACACACACAGCTATCTGCCCCACAATTTCTGATGGCAGCCATGAACAAAGCCATCGATTCCCGACCCAGGTGTTACCAGCTCACCTCGAGTCGATGATCTACACAGCAGGCTCCAGGCTTGTACAACGCTGTTCTGATGGGCAAATCCTGCTGCAGGTGCAGATTCGCCAGCGCTCTCCTACCTCTAGAGCTGGTGAGTTATACTGTATAATTATTGTGCATCATCACTGCAGCCATTGGACTCACACTGTATTTGGCAGTGACACCTGGATAACATCCCATACCCGTGATTCCAAGCAAGTTTTTTATGTCCCTATTTGAAAAATACGGCTCTGCAAGGAGAGCATTAGCTGCTGCATTCTGGAAAAAATGTAATTGTCGTAGGAAATGAGGGACCACAGTAGATATCACAGATATCTCCTGCAGCCCCTCAATGTTACATCTAGGAGATACTTATCTTTTACCGGGATCTCCCACAAAATAACATTTGGAAATATGCCCCTATGATTGAATGGGATTGAAATGCCGGCGCCGCCGGTTAAAATTCCGACAGCGGATGCCCGACAGGATAAAGATCCCGGCAGAGGCAGATAAGTACCCTAACCTCCCCTGTCCTTCCCCTAACCCTAACCTCTCCCTGAGGGATTTAACCCTAACCTCTCCCTGGGGGTGCCTAACCCTAACCCTCCCCCCCCCCCCGCAGCTAACGCCAAGGGCATCCCGGACTTACCTTCGTTTGGGATGTCGTTCTCGGAGCTGGGATTATGATATGCATTGGAATTTCGACACCTATCATAAATCTCGAGCTGGCATTCCACTGCCGGACATGACTACATCCCGATTGAATGTACAAATGCAAATAATAATAAAAAACAAATGATGTAGCTCTAGAGGACAGTAGCTAGCGATAGTGCATTGGGCTGAAGGAATGTACCGCTAAGTCTCACAAACATAAAGCAACTAAACTTCATAGGTACCAGTATTAAAGGACACCGTAGGACTGTCGAGTGTCATAACATCAAAAAACAAGACTGTTTCAAGGATCTACTGGACTGCCATGCCTATTAAGTTGCTGGACCTACTGAGCTGAGCTGTGATTAGTTTTACCCATCTCTGTGTGGCTGCTGGACTGATTCATCCAAATCTTAAAGTCCTAGATAATGTGCTCGACGCAGAAAAGGTGCCTATACTTACAAAAGTGCAATCCGACCTATATGCCTGATCTTCCTCTATCGTCAGCCCACACCACTCTGCAAATCACTATAATGGCTCCCTATATCCTCCCAAATGACTCACTCATCTACAAACCCTTCACACAACTCAAACTACATCCCAAAATACTTTCACTCATGCCCTCTTAAATCTACCTCTGACCTGCACCTCATCTTGTCCACTTCTCACCGACATGGCGCTCCCTATCATGCTCGATAAGACCCTTCCCTGGACTTCAAATCTTTTAACGCTTCCTAAAAGTCTCTTTCTGTATTAGAACTTACCATATTGCCACATGTACTACTTCACACTAGTGCACCTTTATAATTGTCCCAAACTCTTCTTTGAACCCCAATCACACCTTGTGTCTCAGTTCTGCCCTTTCCCACTAGTGGTCTCATGAGCAGGGCCCATCCTAACGTTTATTATTAGGTCTATCTTGTATGCCCTTGTCGGGTACTGCAGAGCACTGTGGTGTCTAACAAATTACCATCCATAATAATGATATTAATGTCTATATGGAGATCTATAAACCAACAACCAACCCCTCCGACAACTACAGTATATACACCAAAAAAAAGATGAAAACTTTATTGTACAGATTATTGGCAACTACTATACATTTAATTCAACTGTATCAGAAGCACCTTCACTTTTCTCTCCACAATTGAGTTATTTATCTAAGTCTGTCCAAAGAATATATTTTAAGATTTCAGCTTCTGACAAAAGTGGAAGAAATTCAATATGTTAATAATTTCAATGTACTATTCATTGGGTGTATAAAACATCAGGATTAGTATCACAACCTAGAAATACATGCCAACCTCAGAAACATCTCAAAGCAAACTAAAACAAAAGGAGCATCACACAAAACAATGGGTTTCGTGAGAGTGAATTCTTGTGCAGTATAAAGATTATCAGGACCAGACTGTCACACTGTGACCTTGCTGGCGTCTAGCTAATCTGACAATATTTTGTAGTGCATTGTTTCAAATCAATAACTAATTAACAAAAGTACAAAAGGAGTTCCACTCTTTTCTGAGGTCCCTTGTTAAAAATGGCTTCTGGATACACTTGGGCAGAAAGGTCACACTTATGACATCTTCACAAGTCTTTCAACATCTTTTCACTGTCAGATTACATTACTTTTCAGAAATTAATTGTCATAAGTTAAAACACAAACCTATTTGTTACAGCCAGTTGTCATAATGACCTGGTGAGGAGGTGTTTTGATACCAGACTCTACCTCCAGCTCTAGATCATATCTTAATTTTTGCAGTTGACCTAACTGGAAGATTGGGAGCAGGCTCTGTGCTTCAGAAGCGCCAGTCAAACCTTGGGAATCCGCTACAGGTTTAGCTACTGGGGCATAAATAAGGGGAAATCCACAGACACCCTTGGAAAATGAACCTATAGAGAAGTACAATACTTAGATTTTTCTAAATCTTTAAATTATTACAATATTGATATGAATTCATTATTTATGAGACACAAGACAACATAAAAGAAGCATTATAATTTAAAATGATGATTTTTTTTGCGAAAATACAGTTATGGTTTCTTTAACTGAGAGAGACTGAGGGGTCTATTTACTAAGATGTGTTAGGAGACAGAGTGAAAAATGGTAAGGTGCCAGCCAATCAGCTCCTGTCATTTTTCAAACACAGCCTGTGAGATGGCAGTTAGGAGCTGATTGGCTGGCACCTGATCACTTTTCACTCTGTCTCCTAACACTGCTTAGTAAATAGACCCCTGAATCAGGAATGAATGGTAAACTATTACATCTGCTCAGTAATGTGACTGACGCAGAAATGGTCAACCAGTCCAGAAATACGGTAGGCACATTGGCCCTGATCCAAAGATGGACGTAAATGCCATTGCAGCTGCGATCTCTCACGGATCGCAATTGCGAAAATATGCTGATTACTCAATCGCCCCAGTGCTTAGAGACACCCACTGACAGCATCTCACATCACCACTCATGCACAAAACCGGAAACATAAAACGCAGATCAGACGGCCATCAGCCTCCTGAGTAAGTCTAAGCTATCGCAGAGGGTCTCCAGACACAGAGAGGGCTCTCCTGCTGTGAGCATGAATGCAGTGGATAATTTATGGACACCCAGAAAACCGTGTTTAAATGGTCCACACACACCTGTGTTTTTCTAACCACCCCCATAAGCTCCCCCAAATGCTGACTACCTATCACTCACTTCTGCAAGCGAATACTCAGTGTAAATGTATTTGCAATTCAATCGCTGCTTGTGCGCAGTGCGGGTTATGCGCATGTGCAATGGATTAAATCTGCTTAACTGTCGGCAGGGCGTCCACATCTGAATCCGGCTCAATGTATGGAGAAAATGAAGGCTAGTGGTAAGGTAGAGAAAGCCGTGGTTAATGTAGAAATGTAATTTACAATATACCCAGTGCTCCAAATTATGGAAAAAATACCAAGTCCAGATACTAAATAACACATCTCATGCTGGTTAAACTTTTTGAACACATCAAGACGTGTTGCAGCAAACATATAGATGGATATGTTTCCAATAGGGTAGAATGGATTTCCATGCGGGTCAGTATACAGATCTGTCCATACAGCAATACATAAGGACCACGACTCGACTCGCACAGGCAAATACACCTGTTAACAAGCTTTTGCACACATTTAATTCTACATCAATTCAAACTACTAGCAAGTCTTCTACCACACATCATTATTTCTTAATGCTGCAGCACTTTCCACTGCCCACGACCAAAGCCAAGTAACTTTGTAAGCAAATGATTTGGATACAAATATATAAAGTGCAGTGTTCATTCTAGCACCCTGCACCTGTCACAACCCACGAAGTTCTTCTTTCCTGCCTGGGGTGTCGCTCTCTGCTCTGGTGCTTCTAGCACACTCAGCTGATGCAACAAACTGCTGAGATACAGTCCAGTCTTGTTCTTAATTAATCATTTATGGTAGATCTAAGAAATTGTTTTCTTAAACATCAGTCACTGGACTGACTTGTATAACAATTGCACTGGCAATCCTTCATATCAGTCTCTTGCATCAGAGCTGTCAAAATACAAGATCGTGATAGACTGGTGACAGTGTAGTTACGGCAGCTCTCATTCAGATCAACTAGTAATCTATCATGAAGTAATGTCCTATTTATTTACATTTACATGATGCCATATGAAAAGTGAAAATTATCCTCAACTATAACTATCATCAACTTCACCGATTTCCCTGTTGAAACTGACAGCATCCATAGCAATTATTTCTGAATTTCCATGGGTGCACAAGTGAATCTGTCTAATCTATTAACTGGTTTTAAGTATTGAAAATTCCACACAGCAACATGCATAGAAAGAGCTTCTACAATACATAAATAAGTCAAACTATACCCTATAAACCCCCCCCCATCCCAAACGATTACATTATTATTGATGTTATTATTACAACAAATATTTTGATAATGGATGAAAAGAACTGTATGATGTAATAAAGTATTAGGAACAGAAGTCTGCATCAGTGTGTAGGTATTTATAATTATGTACCTGCACAGTAGTGTGTGACATGTGCTTAAAATAAACCTAATTTACGGTGTATATTCACCAACTGTATCAATATGACAAATACATTTCACTATGAAATTAGTCATATATATGTAATAAATGTCATAGCTGTCTAAAGCAAAGGAAAAGGTTCTTAAAACATAGGAAAATATAAAAGTAAACAAGCTAAACAATGGCAGTAAAACAGTAAATAAGAAAGTCGGCAAGCAAGGGTTTGTTTTATTTTGATTTGATTATTTTGCTTAACCAATTAATTAAATAAATAAAAAAACAACAACAATTTTTCGAGTTAAAGTAAAGATATTTAATATATATATATATATATTTACTTGAAAAACAAAATATGCCTAAGGGGTGAGTGTAAAATAACTTCCCACCCACTATTGGCAATAGAACCTCCAGTGGCAATAGATCTCCATTAACATTACCTACCACCCTTCCCCAGTATTCAAAGATACCCTGTTGTATAACACTCCTCACACACACCTTTGACCAATGTAACTTTTTTTTAATATCCCCCCACTTCCAAGGCCCAGAGTCGATTGACATTAATGGGGCATTACCTTCCATCCCCAGAACCACAGCCTGACACCAATTCCTTTTATATAGTTTACATGTACAGCTAAATCCTTTACCTCTCAGATGTCTCCAACTGTACTGTAAAAGCAGTAATACTATTACTAGTGTCCAGTAGTATGTCTTCAGTAACAGTACTACCTATTAATAAGACACCACAAGTTGTAATGACCAATAAAAAAGTTTACATTTATTAATGAACTTCACTTTTAAATGCAAAATCAACACACATCGAATTCCATTTTGAAACTGAATTCTTAGTAACGTGTGATTGACAGTGAAAACAAATGTCGATTTGTTTCAATTTCAGTCAATTTAAATCGACCATAAAATCAAATGCAAAACCAAACTTTAGTAAATATACCCCCAATGTGTGGTTTAATATGCCAATAACAGGACAACTTTAACGCCATAAAAACTATTTGCATTTGCAAATTGCTAGTCCTTTGTAAATTGCAGCAGCCATCTAGGTCACCGCAAAGTAAACACCAGCAGCAGAAGCCATTCTGCCAGCCCCCGCCAGTGACCCAGCCAGCTCTGTCCGCCCCGCCAGTGGCCCAGCAGTTACCCAGCCAGCTCTTCCCGAGGGCCAGTGACACAGCCAGCTCTTCCTACCCACCCCGCGCCAGTGACCCAAGACAGCCCATCCTGCTCGCAGCCAGCCAGCCCTCTGGGGTAAGCCAATCCTCTTTTTTTTTTTTTTTGTGGAGAGCAATGTTTTGTTTTTTTTTCACTGTGGAGGCCACTGTGTTTTCTCTTTGTGGAGAGCAGTGTAGGTTTTTTATGTGGGTGCCAATGTGATTTATTTATTTTTTTCTATGGGGCCAATAAATGTGATGTTTTATACCTCTGGGGCCAATGTAGTGTGGTTTGTTCCTGCAGGGGCCAATGTAGTGTGTTTTGTTCCTGCGGGCGTTTGTTCTCTCATAGGTAGCGCACGCCGTATCGCCGGATGGTGTGCCTTGGCAATCTTAAAATTTTGCGTAGTGTGCCTCGACTTGAAAAAGGTTGAAAATCACTGCTGTAGATGTTAAATAAAAAAAAATTAAATCATTTTTCACAGGCAGAGTGCGCCAATAATACAGGCATTCGCCGCCTTAAATCTCATTTACATCTATTCTGAGAATTGAAAATTTAGGATATATATTATTTAAATTCTAAAGCAGCTCAATACATTTATTCAAAACTACTATTATAAATAGCAGCTAAATTCCCAGGTGGCAAACAGTTATCAAGTAAATAGGCTGTCGCTGCATGGAAATAATTAACAGTTGCTCACAAAACACATTCTCCTAGGTATTTCCTTGTCTGCATCTAGCAGCAATTGAGTGAACGTCTTTGTGCCGTTTTTAGAACATGTTTTACAAACTTATCTTACAA
Source organism: Taudactylus pleione (assembly GCA_031769625.1). Lineage (NCBI taxonomy): Eukaryota > Metazoa > Chordata > Amphibia > Anura > Myobatrachidae > Taudactylus > Taudactylus pleione. Next base: position 8,437,838 of record JAUIMM010000368.1, on the reverse strand, counting down.
TATCATTTAGTCTAATTAATATTTTGTATCCTAAACAATTGCTATTAAAAAAATGTCTCCGCAGCAAAAGAGGTCCTGTACATCTTAGCAGCAAAATAGGTCTTGCCACGTCCCAAAGGTGCTTGGTGACGCATGTACTGTATTCTTAGGTGTTTAATGGCCATCACTGTATGTTTTTTATTATTTTCTAAACTTACAATGAAGAAGAGATGGTGGAAGCAATGACAGAACTTGCAGTGGGCAGAGGTTCCAGCTTATCGCGCAGGGTATATAAGGAATTTAGTACTAGTCATGTGACCCAGAGCATTAGAACTGTAGTCAATACACGTATTAGGGGTAGACAGAAAAGGCTGCTGCTTTGACACTTTCTTTTCTTGACAATGACCAAGATAACGAGACATTTGCGTTATCTAGGAGCAGATTAGTAATGAAATAATGATGGTTACATGGAAGGTATATATTTGGGTACATTTATGATACAACATTTCTCGCACTATTTTGGTCACAAGTGGCAAGGCATCTTTTCTTGTATCTGATTTATAAAGGTATTTGTGACTTCTTTTTTTCTGCTGGCTGCACCAAGTTACATGAAAGTGTAATTCAATTTCCACTTTTACAGCGTGCATGTGTTGAACTGTTTCGACAACATTCCAAATTGCTCACAGTGCCCTGTTTGCCCTAACCAGTTGCCTCACCCAGATTTATTTCACTTTTTTTTTGTAGAGCACACAATTAATATATCTAAATACATACAGCTTTAAGCAGTTATTTATTATATAAATAGTGTGTGTTTTCTTGGTTTGTGACACTTTGTTGCAAATTTTAATTCTTACAACTAGTTCCAGAAACAAGAAGAAATCAGTTATATAATTACAGAAATGAATAAAATAAGTATCTGCACACTTGGGGGAATACTGGCATTTTCTTCTGAGTACCAGTATATATCATAATAGGGGTACAGTATAGATCTCAAAACTGGTTTGCTATGTATTTGTATATATCTGGAGGAAATTAGCTAAAACAAAAGTATTTTATTATACAGATATTTACTAAAGTGCATGTTTTTAGAAGTGGAGATGTTACCCAAAGCAACCAATAAGATTCTAGCTATTATCTTCTAGAAGGTGCTAGATAAATGTTAAGTAGAATCTGATTGGTGCTATGGGCAACATCTCTACTTCTAAAAACCCTCACTTTAGTAAATATACCCCAAACTATCCTTTATAGCAGGGGTGGGGAACCTTTTTTCAGCCGAGGGCCATTTTGATATATAGAACATTATTTGCGGGCCTGGTTTAGGCCATGCCCCCTCCGCGTGATGTCACATGGGCCACAATTGCTAGTGATTACAGTAATGCTCGGAGCATCCTGAGGATGTTCCGGGGAGCTGTAAGGGCAGCGGTATGTCTGTCTGAAGCGTCCTAAGGATGCGCCATGTAGCACTGCTGCATAGATTCTGGCTGCAGTGTGCCTTTCATGGCACCCTGCTAGCCAAATGAGGCTAGCAGAAAAAAGCTCTGAGGGCCAGGCCAAATGATACCTAGGGCCTTATAAGGCCCCCGGGCAGGATGTTCCCCATCCCTGCTTTATGGTAACCAGCAGAGCCGGATTTAGACCTCATAGGGCCGTAGGCAAGGTGACGGTTTTGGGCCCACCCTCCCTCAAACAATCCATTGCTCTATATTTTCAGGTTCAGGACAGAGGTGGCAGGGGCAGGACAATGGGAACAGGACAGAGGTGACAGGATAAGGACAATGGGAACAGGACAGAGGTGACAGGATAAGGACAATGGGAACAGGACAGAGGTGACAGGATAAGGACAATGGGAACAGGACAGAGGTGACAGGATAAGGACAGAGGTGACACGGACAGGACAATGGAAAAGGACAGAGGTGGCAGGACAATGGGAACAGGACAGAGGTGGCAGGGGCAGGACAATGGGAACAGGACAGAGGTGGCAGGGGCAGGACAATGGGAACAGGACAGAGGTGGCAGGGGCAGGACAATGGGAACAGGACAGAGGTGGCAGGGGCAGGACAATGGGAACAGCACAGAGGTGTCAGGGGCAGGACAATGGGAACAGGACAGAGGTGTCAGGGGCAGGACAATGGGAACAGGACAGAGGTGGCAGGACAATGGGAACAGGACAGAGGTGGCAGGGGCAGGACAGAGGTGGCAGGGGCAGGACAGTGGGGACAGATCAGTAAAGAGGTAACAGGACAGCGGTGACAGGGACACAGAACCAGGATAGTGTGGGCAGGGGAGACAGGGCCAGGATAGAACAGAGATACAGGAGAGAGGGCTGCAGGTACAGGACCAGGGGTGTTTCTAGAGAGGAGGGGCCCCGTGTGCAGTTTCCATCACAGGCCCCCTCCTCTCTGTCCGGTGGCCGGCAGCGCACTGAGTGGTGCGCCGCACTTATAGACACTGGGCACTAGAGTGTGCCCAGAGTCTATAGTGCATGCGCAGGTCACCAGGAAAGTGGCTGCGGCGGCCATTTTCCGTGTATTGTGCATTTGTGCAAATGAGGGGAAAATGGCCGCAGTGGCCATTTTTCAGCCGTTTTTACAGCGCAGACACCGGCGCCGACGTGGGACTCCGGAGAGGGAAGTATAGTATGGGTGCAGGGTGTGCGGTGGGGCCCCTGTGGCCTCTTCTTCAGTGGCTCCTCTCCGGCAGTCTCAGTCTCTCTGCACGGTGCACGGCGTGTAACGTCATGACATCACGCGTGGTGTGCCAATATACAAAAAAGAAAACTTTATTGCAGCGGCTAATGTCACAGAGCTCTGCAGAACACCGAACACTGCCTGATCGCGGCACCCGGCCCCGCAATAGTGTGAGCCCAATGGTAGTGTCTAGATTCCCCTACCCTGGCCTGTAACTCCTCCTCTTCCTTCCTCCCTATTCATTATTAATAACATAGATCATACTTGAGAACTTTTAAAGGACTGTGGGAGAGTGTTATCAAAGCTTGGAGAGAGATAAAGTGGAGAGATATAAAGTACTAACCAATCAGCTGCTGAAATTTTTCAAATACAGCCTATAACATGACAGTTAGAAGCCAACTGGTTGGGACTATGGGGTCTCTTTACTAAGCATTGGGTGACTAAGTCTCAGCTCCTGTCATTTTTCAAACACAGCCTGTAATGTGACAGGAGCTGACTGGCTGGTACTTTACCTCTGTTCACTTTATCTCTATCTAATGCTTAGTAAATAGACCACTTTATCTCTCTCCAAGCTTTGATTAATCTCCCAATAAGTCAGTGGATGGTGGGGCTTGATTGGACAGGAACCATCATCTACACAGTCCTGACACCTTTGCAATCTACTTTATGTACCTGTGCTGGAAAATAAAATCTTTGCTAACTTGTGTAATAATAATGAGAGAATGAGAAGAAGCAGCTAATGTTAGGATGTGTAGGCTTTTCCGTCTTATAGCATCAGTAAAAAAAAACAAAAAAATGACTCGGGAACACCCCACCTGCAGGTGAGACAAATGCAGCACCACTGGGATATTATATTATGTTTTCAAGCCATTTGCTGAACAACAAGGTATCCTAGAGTACAATGCTGATGTGGTGCCTCTGGGAATCCAGTATTTCCATTACAATTTATTTCCAAACACAATTTAACAGGGAGAACAATGTAGATGCTGGCAAAGATCATCAACAAGAACATCTCAATGATTATGGTCTTGTTTATAACTGAAGGAAATGACCAGGTAGCTGCAGTGTCACCTGAGTATTGACTCACTGTAATCAGCTGGGAGGAGGAGGTGATCAACAAACATTCAATGTAGTCACTGATCGTACAGCTGTCTATATGTAGGTGGGGACATTGCAGTCCAAACCCACAACCAAAGTTAGTTATACTTGCAAAATAACTAAAAAAAAAAAAAAAAAAAAGGATATACACACACATGCACAGAAATATATACACACACATTTTACAATATTATATATATACACAGTATAGATATATAGGTATGTTTAATATATGTATATATATTATAGGAAATAGCGGCACTCATCCTCCATTTAAGAAATTATACAATTAGTCTGTCATATTAGGCAACATTTCAGCGCTATTTATTCAGCGCTTTCATCAGGCGCAAGATATTCTAGAAAGATATTTCGTCTTACGCCTGACGACAGCGCTGAATAAATAGCGCTGAAACGTTACCTAATATGACGGCCTAATTATATAATATCTTAAATGGGGGATGTGCCGCTATTTCCTATAGCTACAGATTCCGGAGTTTTCTCTGGTAATTCAGCGGGCACCCCCTGTAAAGAATCATGCCAAGAGAACTGAGCGTCGGTGTATATTACTGACCTTTGTCAAGGCATAAGTATGTCAAGAAGCCACAGCCATCTGTAGTAGTCCTGACTACAGTTATATTAAAGCTTCTGTTGGCCGCACAGTCTTATTAGCACTTTCCATACTAGGACGCTGTCTCCCAAGTCACTGCTGTGCAGGTTTGAACTAGGGATGTGCAGGCTCGGATAGGTTCGAGTTTGCACGTTGGGTTCGGATTTTTCCCTCCAAAAAAACGGAACTCAGAAAGAGGCAAAAAGTCATCTTACATGGACGAACATCATCATTCCTGGACAAAAGTCCAGGAATGATGATGTTCGTCATTGCAAGATGACGTTTTGCCTCTTTCTGAGTTCCGTTTTTTTGGAGGGAAAAATCCGAACCCAACGTGCAAACTCGAACCTATCCGAGCCTGCACATCCCTAGTTTGAACAGGTTACTTCAGTTCATTTGTGACTGCAATGTAAGAAAAAATGGCTGCCCCACTTGTGATTTGCACGAAAGAAGAGCAGCGTGCAGTGATTCGTTTTTTTGTGGTCTGAGGGTGTGTCTGGTGCTGCCAATATTTATCGAAGACTTTGTGCACAGTATGGATGAAGTGTTTTGTTGTGAAGAAGTGTGTATGAATGGGAAGAGAAGTTCAAAGAAGGTTGCACAAGTGTCAGCTATGAAGGAGCCAGATGCCCATCCACGACTGTATGAAAACATTGAGCGTGCACGTGAACTGATTCTGTTGGATAGACGAGTGACAGTGGATTATGCTGCAAATCATTTGAAAATCAGCCATGGCTCTGCCTATGCAATAATCCACGGCAGACTTGGGTGAAGACAGAGGTGCATTCGTGGCTCGCAACTCAGCCTTAAACATGTTTTAATGAGGGAATAGGAAAGCTTGTTGACAGATGGACAAAGTGTATTTCTACAGCCAGAGTGCGGATAATTTTGGACTCTCGCATATGTAAATATATATATACCCCCTCATCAGAGAAGAATGCAGGACCAGAACTCAGGACAAATCAGCACAGAGAGTAGATTTATTAAAGTTCCATCACAAACAAAGTATACAAAATGGTAGCAAAGGCCCAACAGCCTGTTTTAACTGTTCCAATGCAGTTTTTGTCGGGGCATATTATGTATTATATATATATATATATATATATAACAAGAGATATGGTAAGAACTTACCTTTGTTATCTCTGTTTCTACGAAGTCCATAGGGTCCACAGGGTTGACCTTGGGGTATAGGTTGGGAACCAAATCCGGGCACCACGCAGTTAAAGCTTTTAGCTCCCAGGATGCACTTGGGTCCACTCTCCCTATAACCCCACCCCCAAGCCAGAGGCACCTCAGTTTGTAAGTAGCCAAAGGCCGGAGGAGGAGAGAAAAAGAGAGAGAAAACTGGAACACTCAATAACCATACTCACAGAAATGGGAGACGGAAAGCCGGTGACCAGCCACACAGCCCATTTGGACATCCCCAAGGTCAACCCTGTGGACCCTATGGACTTCGTAGAAACAGAGATAACAAAGGTAAGTTCTTACCATATCTCTTGTTTTCTACTTCAGGGTCCATAGGGGGTCCACAGGGTTGACCTTGGGGATGTCCCAAAGCAGTTCAACCAAGGGAGGGGACGCTCCTGTGCTGAGAGGAGAATCCGCCGCCAAAAAGGAAGCATCCTGAGAGGCAAAGGAAACCAATGCCTAGAACCTTAAAAAGGTGTGGACAGAAGACCACGTGGCCACCTAGCAAGGCAAAACAGCCAAGGCGCCACAGCGAGCCACCCACGAGGGTTACATGGCCCGAGAAAAAACAAGCATCAACAACAGAAAGGCCTACCCATGGGTAGGCCCCTGAAGAAAACATACGAGGCCGTCCAGCCAACATTTGGCCATAGGCCGGCCATCCTTTCCTGTTAAAACCAGAAATCTCAGACCACCAATAAGGAGTCCGATTTCCGTCAGGAACTTGAATGGATCACATAAATCCACAGAGGCCGGACCACAGTCAATGAGGCCACACCAGCCGAGAGGTCTGGGGACTGAATGGCCGCACCATAAGTTCCAGAATAATATGGAACCTAAAAATCACTAAGAAGAAACACAGGGTGAGAGCAACTCACACCCTGACAAGATGCCCTCCAGAATAGGGAGCCACATGAGAACGCTCCCAATTCCGACACTCACCTGGTTGATATAAACTCCCTGAGAGAAAGAGAGAAAGCCAAAGCAATAGACCATGTAATGGCTATCACAACCAGCGGTTCCATTAACTTTCCCCGGAGTTAACGAAGAACCACTACTAACTCCCAAGGAGTCCCTAGGGAGGACAAATGGAGGTATAATCCAGAAAACACTCCAAAGGATAAACTGGATACCAGAGCGGAGCAATTCCATATCTTAATCATACTGACAGTGTAGAGATCCGCACTGTCAGGAAGGCCAGGCCGAGGGTGAAACCCAAGCCAGCCGGAAGGAATGCCAGAATATCTGGAAATCCTGGACACCAGAGGATCGTATCGACAGGTATAATACCATAAGAATGATGGCTGCCACAGTTTGTGGTAGGTCCCAGCAAAAGCTGATCCATGTGCTCTAATCATTCCAACGATGACAAAGCCAGGGAAGCCATAAGACCACTGTAGGGACGCAGTCAAAAACAAACGACCCAGGTCCAAGGCAAACCCCAGGACCCTGGGACAACAGATCTGGGCAGTGAAGCATCAGGAATGGAGTATCGATGGAGAGACTCCGAAAAACCAAGTACCCCTGACATCTGGGGCAATCAGGAGCCACCAGCAGGAAAGCATCTCCGTCTCGATTGAAACACTTCCCTCGAGGAAGAATGGAGACCGGAGAACACAGGTACGCAAATTGGAAGAACCACTTCACCGACAAAGAGTCACTGAAGGTTGCTTCAAAATCCCCAGAGTTGGACTGTAACACCATAGTGTGATAGAGTCAGAAGGCCATGAGGGTCACCTCAGGAGGGCCCCCCCTGCTCACCAGGAGATGAAACCTCTCTTGGGGAAGAGACTAGTCCCCGGGATGCACGTCGTGCCGGCTGAGGACTCCCGCTTCCCAATGGAGAGCACCTGAAATGAACACTGTCGAGATGGTCGGGAGGAGACCCTCAGACAATGTCCGAATGTATGACATACCTGACATTGCCACCCAACGAACAGTATTGCTAAAAAGGAAGCCACTGTTCTGACCCTGTCGGACTGAACTTTTTCAGGTTCACCGGGAAACAAGGGCTATGCCAGAGTGAAGGCCCAAGACAGGCTAAAGTTCCAACAAGTTAATTGACAGGGTGGAATCGACAGACATCCAACTGCACTGAAATGGATGCGAACCAGACACTGTCCTTAGCAAAGAATACCCTGGACGAGATGGCCATAGTCACCCGAAAAGGGACCGACTTGCCTCTGGGGAGAGCATCATCGTTTGAACAATGATCAGACAGAAAAAACTTGTTCCATCTGGAGATAAGCCAATTATGGAAAGGCCTGGAATGGAACTAAGCCCATTCCACCCTTCCAAAGGCAGACACTGAATAGTGGACCATGCATCCCAGAGTGTAAAGACATATGTCGACTGCGCAGACATCCATGTACTCCTAATGGAAGAGTGGAGATGCCGTCTTACGCCAGAAGAATTCTCAGATTCTGAGAATCCAGCAGGGCTCCTAGGTGAAGAATACCCAGAGAGGGATGCAGGGAGGACTTTTTCCCCATTGATTAAACGTCTGCACCCTGAAAAAGCCACAGTCAACCTGACCCAGCTGTAAAGTACCCCTGTGATCCTGCTAAGAGCAGGAGGCCATCCAGGTACAGGAGCATTGGGATATACTGAACAGAAGAACTGTCAGAAAATCCAAAACGCTGGTAAACCCCTGTGGGGCTGAGAACAGTCCCAACAGACAGAGCCCGAAAAATCGTAAGTGCTGTGATACAGCAAACCTCAGTCCATGCTGAGGCAAGGTCTCTGTAAGTACCCGTAGGCACGCGTCCTGTATATCCGTAGGTTCAGAAGCAGGATCGGCTGGCAGTCCAGGCCTGCTCGGTACTGGATATGTCGGCCCTTGTAAAGGCCAACAGCCTATGAAGAAACAGACCTTTAGGCTGACCCCGAGGACAAAAAGACTTAATAGACTTAGTCTGAGGACCTGTAGTGGGCATAACTGAAGGCGGGAAATTTTTACTGCCACTGTCAAGGTCAGGACCCAACAAGATCTACCCTATAGATGGTATCTGCACCTCAGCATTCCCAGAGCGCAGCCATAGGGTGTGACGGAGGATACAGTCGCAACCGGAACTCTGAAAGTTAGGAGACTGGTATCCAATATAGGCATTTCCACCTATGACAACTGCATATATTATGTGAGCGACCAAATACATTTGAACCCCAGATGTGTTGGAGGGGAAAAAACATTACAAATGCATCAGCTCAGTATGCAATAGTATTAACCAACCCTGCTATAGCCATGGTAGGATGGGTAACAACCCCTGAAAGCGAGTATAATGATTTCAGGCAGAGTTACCACCTACGGATCAGAAGAATCCGACCACGCAGGAATGGGATGCGTAGTAACGTCTGTAATCCGACAAGTAACACGCCCATCCACCCCAGGAGGGGCTCGTGATGACCCTCAGGGAATTTGGGACAGGAGGCCAAACACTGTTGTAATACCTCATATCTGGCAACAGCCAGAGTCCCGCCATGCGATCCACCCGCTAGTCAGCAACAGGGAACCAGAAGGCACGTAATACTGAGGGTGTATGATACAGGTGCAGGTCAACATTCACTCTAACCAGAATGGACCTGCCACCAGCCCTAAAGCAGGGATAATAATACTTGAAATAGGCTTCCCCCCGTGTAAGAGGGAAAGAGCCCAAAACAGTATCCAGTTCACGGCAGAGCCAACTGGGAAGTAACCACAGGGCGTCAACCACGCCAATTTGCGTTTCGTAGAAAAACGACATCCACCCAGGGTGGCTGTTGTGGTAATCCCTGCAAGGGGCATGACAGACTATTGTGACACCAGGGAGAATTCATATACTCGAAAAACCCATGCAGGGAGCGATAGTCTGTGTCACAGGGGAAGAGTGCAAAAACTGCGAGATACCCTGAGATGAAAAAGGGCAGTATGGTGAAGTAACCCCAAGTGAGGTACAACAATGGGGCCCGCCCGGCGATCCGCAATTAAGAGGATCCCGAGAAAACAAACCGCCCAAGGGGGTCGTGAAAGGGGCCGGCACCCGATGACGCCACATACAGAACCCTTTAAGAGTTAAATCCTCCGCACTAACACCTGCAGCACATGGCTTGCAGGATAGTAAAAATGGGTGCAGTATAACGCTCTATCTCCTGGTCAGACATATCTGACCAAGCCTTGCGATCAAGCAGCGCTATACTGGTCTGACTGATACTAAAAATTAGCTGCAGGGACCCATTTTCAGCGTATGCAACACACAGTTCCACTCAAAATATGGCAACGTGCAGCACGCAACAGTATGTGACAAACCTCACAAATATTAACAAGTATATAAATGTGAGGTCTCAGAACCACCCCAAGTACAGCTGTATTAGGGCAGATAAGGAAAAGGGATAGATATACACTGACAGGTGAGAGAATAAAGTACAGTCAGCACTAGCATAAGTCACATACAATGCAGATATACACATATATACCTAAACATGTCATATAATATACTGCACTATTACACTGCATGCAACTTACCCAGATTCAGTGTCTGGGAAGGCTACAGCGCTGTGTACACTGACCTGATGGTGAGGTACGCAGGGGGACTGGACCAACTGCCATCTCCGGAGATTTCTGCTGCACCACAAAGAAATGGCCGCTGGAGATCTCAGAAGAAGCGTGGCCCGCGGAGGAAGCAGCTCAGCGACGCCAGACTATAGATACTGAAAGGCGCGCTGAGCTGAGGGGAGGAGCCGCTGTAACAGGGATGGCTGCCTCCCCTGGCCGGCTATTAACCCCCGGGACGCCGGCTCCCTGCGCCGATCGTTAAGTCCCTGGTGGTCTAGTGGACACACGGGGTATGGGGGGCCCGCCGCCACTGCCGGCGCCTCCGGTCTGTCCCCAGAGACCGGGGGCACAGGACTGCATTTCAAATGCGCGGATCAGCGCAAGCGGTGACCCGCGCCTTACCTGCTCCCCGTGGATCCGGCAGCAGTCCTGGGCGCCCGCAGAGTCCGGCTAGTACAGACTCTGGGGTCCCGCTGAGATCCCCAGATCTGTACTGGCGTCTCAGCGCCAGCGGGGTGACGGAGCGGCAGCTTAGACGTCCTATGGACAGTCTGACGCTGCCGCTCTGAAGAATCCAAAGTAAAAATAAAAAACTTTGTCCTTTAGAAAAAATAAAGCTTAGGGGCTGCTAATCAGCTCCCCACTGCACTAAACTGTGACCCGACTCCGGCCGGGCACCAACTTAAACTGAGGTGCCTCTGGCTTGGGGGTGGGGTTATAGGGAGAGTGGACCTAAGTGCATCCTGGGAACTAAAAGCTTTAACTGCGTGGTGCCCGGATTTGGTTCCCAACCTATACCCCAAGGTCAACCCTGTGGACCCCCTATGGACCCTGAAGTAGAAATATATATACACACACATATACACACACACACACACGTAAAGTACACCCATATAGTAGGGATGAGTAGTTTGGTTTTGGCTCATACAGTATCTTCCCGCTAAGTTTGGTTCTGAGAAAGAGGCCACATCATCTTTATTCAAATCTCGGCTCTTGCCTGATTTGGATTGCTTACAAATTACAGGTGATCCAAAACACGCAAGAGCTGAGATTTGTAGCAAGATAACGTGTCCTCATTCTCATGACTATGTGTGCATGTTTGTATGCATATATGACACCATGTGATTGGGCGATTAGATGTTTCAATAACAGGAAGTTGTACCTAGTAAGAGAGAGAGTGTGTGTGTGTGTGTGTGTGTGTTGGTGTGTGTGTGCGCGCGTGTGCGTACAGATAAATGGAAGTCTTAATATCAACTACATTTTTGACTAGGGCAAAGGAAAAATGATTTACTGAGCATAGTGACTATATGATATCTGCAGTACAACTAAAAAACAGAATTACGCTGGTGCATAAATAACATGGGTGACAGTCTGCACTCATATTTTCTATGAAAGGGGCACATAGAGCACATTTATTTTACCATTTACCTTTGCTACAGTTTTCAGATAAGTGTCCCCAGTCTATATCAATCTTATGACAACCTTAAAGCTTTGTTTTTGCAGGATGCCTGTAGATTCTGGCTTATGGCGAACTTGCAATATGCCATCTACTGCAACTATTTACGGAAGAGACGTGAGAGGCACTATATAAAGCTCTGTAACATTCCAGTGAGTTACATGCCCTCAGTCGCAGCTTAAGATGTATCCCTGAAAGACTAACCTCCATCAAAATTCATCCATCCATTTGTACTAAGGAGGATTTCCTTTGTGTGCTCATTCCGTATGAAATCAACCAGATGTTTTCACCATCTGCAGCCTTTGTGAGGGAAGTTGGTGGTCTCCATCCAGTTTTCATTGGACAGGTGTGCACATAACAAAATCCCTGCCATAATCGGTGTACAGTTTGGCAGTCAGTGGAGAAGACAGAAATGTTTTCTGTGGGGAGATGGAACTGCTCCCTCACAAGCAATACAGCAATGCTCAGTGTACATTTAACACTGTGTATAATAAACTTAAATACTATAGTACCACTATTATAATTTTAACATAATTTCAGGAAATGGAACACTGTAAACATTGATTTAAACAGCTCAGAAATGTAAGTGTCTGTGTTAAAGGGCACAAGCACACTGTTATTGGTAAAAGACAACAGACATGCAAACCTGGAGCGGGCACAGAGATGGCAGACAAAACTCCCCAGCAATAACCATACATTACATTGGTCATATACCTTGGCTGTGCTAGGTACAGAAAATGATGCAGGTTGGTGTCCCTTTAAGAATCTATGATGTAGATCAATGAATTTGGAATATTTAAAGTGGTGAATTAGGTTTACTATGAATAAAAAGAGAATACAGACATAACAGAGGTTACATGAAGTATAAACAGAGGGGGAAAAAGAAAAAAAAAAAAAAAAAGAGTTAAAACTTCATTTTATCATAGCACATAAAGCAGCTGGCCACATCACCACAGTAACCCAACATCGCAACACCTCTATGCGGTTCAAGGAATAATCTGCGATGTTGGCGGTTGCGAGGTGCTAGAGAAACGGTCGGTATGCTGGCACCTCCAGGGGCATCGCTGCTAATTTAAAATGCCCCAAAGAAAGACTTGAATTCTCTGCAATTAATGTATATGTGCTGTTTGTTGATAGGAGATCTGTACTGATTGGTCTGATGAGAGACGTTTAAATACAGCAGGACACATGAATGGTGTGAAAACCTTTATTAAGTTACAGCTGTGAGGTTGTTTTTTCTTTATCTGTGATGACAAGAAATATCACAGCGACACCGATAACAATGTTTTTTGCAGATGATTATATAGTTTGCTTCTTACAATCGTCTTGTATAATCTTCACACCTGCCTCTCAGTGCAGCGGCCGAAGCTTACACTTCCCACAATACATTGCACCACCTGTGGCCAGGTGGTACAATGGCTCAAAGTGCTAAGAAAAAAAGCCAAGCAGTAGAATGACCCTGTTATTACCTTACAATAAGGAAGCAGCTACAGTGTATTTGAGACCATTTTCCCCTTACAAAGATCTATATATAAGAGCGACAAAGTTTTAAAACTCATTTTCAAGTACAATTTCCATTTTAAAATATTTAGTGTGAGCAAAAATCCTCCCAAGGCGCAAAGTTAAAAGAACAGAGTGTAATTAAAAGGACGGAAGCGATGATTTCATTGCAAATGTTCTTCTATTTAAATTTTCATTCAGTGAATGTCGGAGTGCGGAGCACCAGGAACGCTGTAAGAATGGGGAGGAGTGACTTGCATATGAAAGGTCAGAGTTGTGATTTCAGTCAGCTTCCCATGGAGGGGAGAACTAAACTTTACGACTCCGGTTTATTACTCAGATTAGCAGAGTTTTGAGAGCAGTGAAGTAGAAAATAATTTAAATCTCAAAAATGCATCCTGTGGTCAATTACACTTAACTCCAACCACAGCCACATTAGTCAAAACGCACATTATCCAGGAGTTTAGTTTAACAACTTACAGGGTTAGAAATCAATCAATATACTGAAAGGGGGAAAAAAAATAATATTAATAGACACTTCATCCGGTTGTAACAGGAAGGTTAGTGTGGAAATGTGTTTTTTATTTGCTAAGCATATATTTTTATTGCTTTTCGTTTCAGCAAACCAGGCTCAAATAATGATTCAATGATCCCTTTTTAGCTTTGCATCCTAAAACCCGAGGTGATAAAGCACGGCGTTTATTCTAGACTCAATAGCGGTGTCGTAGCACAGTTTGCCTGATAAAGTGTTCATACTAGATCAGCTACAAGCATTATTTTGCTTTGTGTGGAAAGGCTGTTTTTGTTTCTCCATAAATCTTTTATGATCCAAGACTAGTTATGCATAATAGACTTGTATTATACGTAATCTCTGTGCTGTCTTTGGGTCTCAACGTGCATTGCAAACCTTGTGTTTTAGGATGTACAAAATGTTTTTGTTTATTTTTGAAAACTTTCTTCTTCTTTTTTTCTTTCACTTGTACGTTTAGAGATGGTGAGAACTATTGCCAATAATCAACAGGCTGGAGCATGAAAAATAAAATTGCAGAGAGAAAGGAGAGTTGGGCAATCAGACATTATGAAATGAACAGGTGCAGGTATATGTACATTGTATCTGGGGAAGCATCAGCTCGTGGGGGGTAATGCACTAAACGGTAAAGGTGGAATTACGCCTTTTGTAAATGGCTCTCCCAGGTGCATTGAAACGTTGGTGGTATAGATCATTAATCCGCTGTAATTTCGCTTCATTGAATGAATGGCTGAATGGCGCGGCTGTGAAAATATAATTATATTTTGCTTAAGCATATAGACAGACCCTGAGATCATTTTGCACTTGCTGCTCATTATAACTGGCTGTCTGTGCTTTGTGCTGGGATTCTTTTGTCAAGATTAACAGACGAGCACAGTGTGAAGATGTGGTGAAGTAGTTCAGATGCTTTCAATAGAAGGACTTAAATTTTCTCTATCAGAGGGAGGAGTGTTTCTCTTCAGTCTGGGAGAAGAGACAAATAGTTATGTCAAACAACGAAACCATATAGCGCTGGACAAATTGCTCACCGAGTTGGCCACATATATTAATCCAAAATGCCTGAGGATTAAACAAGAGTACACAGACATACAATGTACACCATATATATTTATATCCTTGCTGAATGTAACATTATACTCAAGCCAATCATTCTAAAAACATGATGCGCTTTGTAGATCAGTGCTGAATGAAAAAAAAGCGGTTCTGTGTCCTGAAGGCACCTTATTCAAAAGTTATTGTTTGGGAAAACAGAGAAAATAACACAATTTCAACAATAATTTGGCCACTTGGGGCACTGTTCCATTAAAGTCTACTAATATTTCATTATACATTTAATGAATGCTGGAGGGCAACTACTGTTAATCATAATCTATTTCACGTACATAAGGGTATAGTTGGACATAAACATCTGGATCCCTCCCATTTATGCTGATACTATAGTAAGTGGCTGCTGCAATCTATACACATTATCACAGATATTAGCGACCGGTCCACAGCAACAAAGCAGATTCCCATTTGAATCTTTTAAATGAGAAGGCGGTGGATTTGGAAAACCTCATCTCTTGGCATAAACCAGGTGTATAACCTACTGTTGACTCCAGGTGGAGTGACCGGTTTACCAGCAAGATAAGATACAGGGCTGGGGGATGTCCTTCTGCACACGTGCCCCCCCGGGCATTAATACGCCACTGTTAATACGGTACCCCCCCAGAGGCTACTAGATCTGTTCTTTAAGTATATATCTTTGATAGCATGTGAAGTTCAGTGTAAACTGCAGTTCTCAGTGTTCCATCATACTGTACATTAACTGTATAACAATTCAACAGCAATCCATGTGGTTAGCTATGGTATTGCACGTAAAACATACCAATGGTTAATGTTAACATTAAACATGAACAAAACGTACTGCATGGGAACAATGAACCATGACAGCTGATTCACTCAGTGGTAACAGACAATTTGTTATGTGCTAACTCATACCGGAATACTCTCCCAGAATGACTGGGGTGCTAACGAAAATCGAGTGGCTCTCCACCCGGAAGAGTATGACCCTAGCCGCGTCCACACGGCACCGCCCACTTCCTGAGTGAAGTGGACGGTCTGGAGGGCAGAAGACGCTATTCACACTGAACTGGGTTGTTGTAGCCCCGCTTTACAATGCTGGTAATCTCAGCACTGTATGGGGCGGGGCCATAATGACGCAATTGCTCCATCATGCCCCCCATCCCCTGCTGTGTTGATTAGGATGGCCACTCCCACAGGGGGCAGACAGAAAACTGGCAAGTATGTGCTAAATCTGTATCAATGTCACTCATTACAAACTCCATGAATCCAGATTTGTGGTCTGCTTGCGGTCTACCCGGGAACGAAAAAGTTAAAGACAAGATAATTTAATGTAAGAAACGGCTGTCTCTCCACCTCATTTACTCTTCCCTATTCCAATAATGCCATTGGTGCGCGCATGAAAGTGAATTTGCCTCAGACTCAGACTCAGTTACCTATTGAACTAACAGGCTATATTCAACACAAACACATTTCTAACACTGACTTCAATGTGGCTGGGAGCAAAACAAAACAAGAAACTGCACCTTGGCAAAACCATGTTGCACTGCAGTTAGGATAGATGTAAAATATGCAGAGATTTAGATTTGGGAGGGGTGAGTCCAAACTCAAATCTAATTTGCAGTGAAAAAAAAAAAAAAACAGTCCAGCATTTGTGGGTTACATGTAAATGCAGCCAGTATTTACCCTGCATGCAAAATATAACAGTTATTGTAGACTTACTTACCATTGATAACTCTTTTTCTTCGAGGTCCATAGGGCCCACAAGGATACAATAGGAGTAATGTGGTTGGAGAGATCCAGGCACCAAACAGTTAAAGCTTTCGGCTTCCAGGATGTCACGGTCCTCCCCCATATATACCCCGCCCACAGGCCTTCAGTTTTGTAAACAAGCCTCAAGGCAGGAGAAGGAAAGAGTAGAAGCCAGAACAATCGTACAACAGAAGCACACTCACACAAGATGAGGAAATCCGTGACCGAAAGAAAAAATACCAAATGCAGCCAAGTGCGTCAAGGTGGGTGCCCTGTGGACCCTATGGACCTTGAAGAAAAAGAGTAATCAATGGTAAGTCTACCATAACTCTTATTTTCATCTTCAGGGTCCATAGGGATCCACATGGATACTATGAGAATGTCCTAAAGCAGTTCCCCTAAGGGTGGGGGGCGCTCCTGAGCAGAAAGGAAAACTCGCCACCCAAAGGAAACATCCTGAGAGGCAAAAGTATGAAAGGCATGGAAAAGTGTGGCCAGAAGACCACGTGGCTGCCTTGCACAATTGTTCAGCAGAGGCATCACGACTAAAAGCCCACGATGGCCCTACAGAAAGAGTAGAATGTGCTGTCACCGTGTTTGGGACATGGAGATCAGCCTGTGTGTACACCTGAGAGATAGTCATATGTAACCATCGAGCCATGGTTTGCTTGTTAGCTGGCAATCCTTGTTTGTGAAAACCATATAATGCAAAAGGAGCATCTGATTTTCTGAGTTTGTACGCTCCACATATATACGGAGAGCACGGACTACATCCAGGGAGGCTTCACCTACAGAGAGGTCTGGAGCCTGAAAAGCTGGAACTACAATTTCTTAATTTACATGAAAACGGGACACTACCTTAGGAAGGTAACCTACTTTGTACAAAGAACAGCTCTATCCTGGTGAAAAATCAAAAATGGGGAGCAATGCCAAATCAGAGATTCTGCATGCAGAAGAGATAGCGATGAGAAAAAGTGTATTTGCTGTCAACCATTTCAAGTCTACAGAGTCCAGAATGGGGGAGCTTGTAGCCCCTTAAGAACCAAAGACAGATCCCACGGTGCGACAAAAGGAGGCTGAAGTCGTAGAACTCCCTGAAAACAAAATTCTAACATCTGGTAATGAAGCAATCTTTCTCTGGAAACAGACTGACAATGCAGAAACCTGCACTCTTAAAGTGGCCAGGCGGAGACCAAGGTCTAAACCAGCCTGGAAAAAAAGCCAGTACCCGGGAAACCCTAAATATCTTAGGATCATACTTCCTGTGGGAACACCATTGACCAAAAGCCTGTAATAGATGCGGGCAGAGGCAGGCTTTGGTGCCTTAAGCATTGTCTGAATCACAGAGCTGGAGAAACCTTTGGCTCTTAAGATGGAAGATTCAAGAGCCACACCGTCAAAGCTAGACGAGGTAAGTCCGGATGCCGGCAGGGACCCTGCGTTAACAGATCCTGCCATAGAGGAAGAGAATATGGACTATGGATAGATTCTGTATATCTGTGAACCAATGACGTGTGGGCCAAGCCGGAGCCACTAGTATTACTGTTCCGCCTTCCTGCTTGAATTTCCTGAGAACTGTTGGGAAGAGGAAAATTGGAGGTTGAGATACACCAGCTTGAAGTCCCATCTTACTGCCAGTGCGTCCACGAATGATGCTGATGGGTCTCTGGATCTGGACCCGTACCTTTTTGTTGTGATGGAATGCCATGAGGTCTATGTCTGGTAGACCCCATTTGTTCATCAAGAGCTGAAACACTCCCGGGTGGAGATACCACTCTCTGGCATGTATGTCTTGACGACTTAGGAAGTCTGCTTCCCAATTAATGACTCCCAGTATGAATATTGCCGAAATGGCCGGAAGATGACGTTCTGACCAAATCAGAATCTTTGTCACTTTCTTCATGGCTGCATGACTTTGCGTGCCTCGCTGATGATTGAGATAGGCTACTGTAGTCGTGTTGCTGGACTGGAACTGGACCAGCCTGCCATGGAACAAGTCCTGTGCCATGATAAGTGGTTTGTATACTGCTCGCAGCTCCAGAATGTTTATTGGCAGATGACTTTCCTGATTTGTCCATCTTCCCTGAAAGGTGTGATGACCTGTCGCTGCCCCCCCATCCGTGAAAACTGGCATCCATGGTGAGAAGCATCCAATTTGGAATCCAGAATGGACATCCTTTGTCCAGATGATCCTTTTTCAGCCACCACAGGAGGGAGAGACTAACTTCTGGAGTGATAAGGATCCTCTGGGACCTTATTAGCTGATACTGTCCGTTCCACCTAGAGAGAATCAATCTTTGCAGAGGCCTGGAATGAAACCGAGCATACCCCGCCATGTCAAAAGTGGATACCATTAATCCCAGAGACCTGCATGGCTGATAGAATGGATACCCTTAGCTTGTGTAGTAGTTTACGTACTCACAATGATAGGGCCACAATCTTGTCCTCTGGTAGAAACACCCTTTGTACCTGAGAATACAGAAGTGCTCTCAAATGTACCATCTGATGTTTTGGAGAAAGAGAGGATTTCTTCCAATTGAAGATCCAGTCGTGCTTTTGTAGGCAGACTACGGTCAGTTGAAGATGGTGTTGTAAAACAGCTGGAGTTTGTGCCAATATCAGAATTCTGATTCCCTGACTCCTGATATAGACCGCCATTATCTTAGTAAATACCCGGGGGGGGGGGCGTTTATAGGCCAAAGGGCAGTGCCTGAAATTGGTAATGTTGTTGTAGGAGAGCAAACAGTAGAAAATGTTGGTGGGATTGCGTAATAGGAACATGCAGATACGCATCCTGAATGTCCAGGGAAACCATAAAATCCCCAGGCTCTATTGCCAAAATAATTGACTGGAGAGTTTCCATACGGAAATTGGGTGCAGCGATAAACCTTTTAGATTTAGAATAGGGCGATGAGACCCATTTGGTTTCTGAACCAAATATAGATTAGAATAATACCCCTTCCTTGTTGCAAAAGAGGAACCAGGATTATTACCCCTGTCTACAGCAGGGAGTGAATGGTCTCCTGAAGGGTCAATGCCTTGACCGCACCTGATGGAGGATTTGTGCAAAAAATCTTCTGGGGAAGATGCCTCCGGAAAGGGAGCACATACCCCTGAGAGACCACTTCTTGGACCCAGGCATCTGTTGTTTGATGCCAGTAATCCGCAAACTGAAGAAGTCGGCGTCCCACCCTGGGATCCCCCAGGAGGAGGCCCGCCCCACCAGGCCGAGTGTTCATCGTCTGGCTTAGAAGCTGGACGTCTGGCCAGCCCAGACCTCTTAGTTTATCGCCTGTATGTCCTGCGAAAACTAGACGACTTGGAGGAAGACTGTTCCTTTGCTCGTCCCTGAGGACAAAAGGATCAAAAAGAAAACTGCCTAAATTTTATTGTAACCATAGATGGCAGACCTGCAGACTTTGAAGGCGCCAGAGTAGCTATTATCTTAAGTATATTTCCATAGAAAAGTAAGGATTCCAGAGCCTTCTATGATCCTGTATCAGCTTTCCAGGATCTTAACCAAAGGACCCTGCGCGCTACTGCTGAAGCTTTAGAAGCTAACATTCCAGCATCTACTGCAGCTCCTCCCAAATCAGAGGCCGCTTCCTGTATGTGGGAGATATACATCATCTGTTCTTTGGTAGCATCTGGTAGAGAGTCTTCCAATGCCCCCGTCCATTCTTCAACAGCTTTAGCTACCCTACCTGGACGAGTAACAACTCCCGATGATGAAAATATTGCCTTAAGATATGTTTCAATTTTCCTGTCTGTATAATCATTAAGAGAAGATGCTGACAGAATAGGCAACGTAGCATTTCTGATCAAGTGCGTCACGTGAGCATCCACAGTAGGAGGTACCTACTACTTAGTACATTCAGAAGCTGGGAAAGGATACAACGATGTTAATTTTTTATTAACATAAAACGGTTTAACCGGGTTACCCCATGCCTCTTCCATAAGCTCGGTGAGCTGCTAGGATTTAGGAAACTCCCTTTTGACCACCTTTCTGTGTTTAAACACTGGAGCCTTTTTACTAGGGGCTGGTTCATCATCCTGAATATCTAGGATTGACTTAACCACCCTTACCAAAGAAGGAACATCCACCGTGGATGGCTGGTCCTTTTCTCCCGAGCTAGACCCTGGAGAAAAACACGTGCATCATCTGATTCCTCGGATGATGCATCGGAATCCATATGCTGAACAGACTGATAAAAAGACTAGCGCTTAGGCTCCTTAGTAATTACTGGTCTGCATTCAACAGTCGACTGTGCCATACTCTGACGAGAATGGCCATAAACATCCCTCCAGGAAGGATGTATAGGAGGTGCAAACATGGCTTGCTATGAACACCCTATACAAGAAGGCAGCATGGGAGTACCCATACAATCCACAAATGGCTTCATTACCTGCGACAAGGAGGACAACCAAGATGGCTCTTGTTCAGAGGCAGGTAAACTGGACTGGTGAGGTGGCTCTTTATAACAGACCACACACAAACCATCCTTTATAATATCCTGAGGGGACAAACTGGCCAGACAGGACTTACATGAAACTAGCACAGGGGCCTCCACCTCGTTTCCCTTTACCTTTTGACATATTCAAAATTAAAAGGCAACAAATGCAAAACTATGTGACAGCCTTCACAACTACTAGTAATTGTGAAGTACCCAGAAAACACCCCCACCCCAAAGGATGGAGAGAAAAAATAGTAATAGTTATAATTGACAGTCAGAAATAAAAGACAGTATCAATACAGCAGCTAGCAAACAGTCACAAATAATGCATATGTAATATAGTTGCAATAGACTCTAAATCAACTACCCAAACACGAGGAATGGTAGGATATAGAGCACTATATACCTGATCCAAGGCAGAGGTATACAGGGAGACTGACCCAAATCCTCCTGAGACCAACAGCTACAGCAGTGCACCAATAGTGGACTGAGAGCGTCTTATATACATGATGAGGGTAGGCGGAGCGACACAGACACGCAAAAACCTTTTATGGATCTGTGTCTGGGTCGGAGGAGGAGCTGCCCGGGAGAGCGCCTACCTCCCCTAAGCTGCATCAACCGGCTGGATATGCTGGCCTCGTGGCAGCAGAAACATCTGCTGCTGATCCCCGGCATCAGACAATAAGGCCCCAGTGGTCTAGTGAGGACGCTCTGGGCCCTGAGTGCAGCGGCTTCCGGTGAAAAGACTGCCGACTGCAACTCCCCTTAAGCGAGGAACCGCCTTACCTGACCTCTCCGTGCATCCGGTTGCAGTCCAGGAGCCAGCCTCGCTGCTAGCAAGCTTGGACATGACCCCCGAAATCACCAGCCCTGTTACTGGTGTTGCGGTCTGGTGGAGGTAGGCGGAGTCGCAGTACATGCGACTTAAATCAGATGCTCAGTACTGCCAACCCAAAAACATAGAAAATAAAACAAATTAAAAGCTTAGGACTGCCTGAGCAGTCCCTTGTTATAAAGGTGTGTTTGAATCCTGCTGCATCAAACGAACAACTGAAGGCCTGTGGCTGGGTATATATGAGGGAGGACCAGAGGCATCCTGGGAGCTGAAAGCTTTAACTATTTGGTGTCTGAATCTCTCCAACCACATTACCCCTATGGTATCCTGGTGGATCCCTATGGACCCTGAAAAATGAATACTGTATTGGCAGCCCTTGCATCGCAACATGGTTTATTTATATCAAGCTAATCATCATTACCTCCTTTTCAAATTCAGCTGGTACCTATTATTCTACACCAATAGGACATGCCAACAAATGCCACCTGTCAAAGAGTGGGATATATTAGGCAGCAAGTGAAATGTCAGTTCTTGAAGTTGATGTGTTGGAAGCAGGTGAAATGGGCAACTGTAAGGATCTAAGTGACTTTGACAAGGGTCAATTTGTGATGGCTAGACGACTGGGTCAGAGCACCTCCAAAATAGCAGGTCTTTTGGGGTGTTCCCGGTATGCAGTGGTTAGTAACTACCAAAAGTGATCCAAGGAAAGACAACTAGTGAAGTGGTGACAGGGTCATTGTCACCAAAGGCTGATTGAAGTGTATGGAGATCGAGGGCTAGCCTGTCTGGTCCTATCCCACAGAAAAGCAACTGTAGCACAAATTGCTGAAAAAGTTAATGCTGGCTATGATAGAAAGGGGTCATAACACACAGTCCATCGCAGCTTGCTGCATATAGGGCTGTATAGCCACAGACCAGTCAGAGTGCCAATGCAGTCCATAGTTAAAAACACATACAACAGGCACCTGAACATCAGAACTGGACCATGGAGCAATGCAAGAAGGTGGCCTGATTTGACGAATGATGTTTTCTTTTACATCATGTGGTCGGCCAGGTGCGTCGCTTACTTAAGTGACAGATGGCACCAGGATGCAATATGGGAAGATGATGCTCTGAGCAATGTTATGCTCGGAACTTTAGGTCCTGCCATTCCTGTGAATGTCATTTTGACACGTACCAGTTGCCTAAACATTGTTGCAGACCAAGTACACCCCTTAATGGCAACAGTATTCCCTGATGGCAGTGCAATCTTTCAACAGGATAATGGCCCTGCCACACTGCAACATTGTTCAGGAATGGTTTTAGGAAATTGACAAAGCATTCAAGGTGCTGACTAGGCCTCTTAACTCTCCAGATCTCAATCCGATCTGTGGGATGTGCTGGAAAAACAAGTCGGAGCCATGGAAGTCCCATCTCACAACTTAAAGAACTTAAACAATTTTTTGCTGCTGATGTCTTGGTGCCAGAGACCACAGGACACCTTTAGAGGTCTTGTGGAGGACGATATTAGGCAGGAGGTTTTAATGGTTAGGACTGATAGGTGTGTATACATAAACATCGCTTTGACTACTGTACTTTCATGGAATATTTGATATAAAAAGAACAAATGTTCTGAAACTCAGTCAATACACTAAATATCCACATTAAGGAAATTCAAGAACAGAAAACAGAAATATGTTCTCTAAATTACTTAACATTTATAAAGTTCACTAAGTTATGGTAACACAAGCTTTGTAAAAGAGTACAGGGATTATGTCCTGACCCTACTAAGAATGCCTTATATCTAATGTTCCTGTATGCATCCATCCCAGTTCTTCAGTGTGGCAATAGGAATCATATAACAGGCCAGAATACAGAGAGAAATGCATGAAAGTAAGGGTCACAGCCAATGTCACTGTGTACGTGCCCCCTGCTGTATTGTACCTCTTGGGTTTGTAGGTCTACAACAGTCCCATGGTGCTAACATTACAAAGGTGTATAGGATCACAGAGCTGGGGCAGAAGAGAGCAAGGGGCATGGTGCCCTGACTACATCATAGCTAAGAGGCTGGCGTTTCCCATGCTGGACGTTAGATCCTTCTTATTAAATAAGAAAGTGGTGTACGTACCCTATTTGAATTTAATCTCATTTTGTTTGTGTATATCTAATAGGCCTTTATTGACCACAAACCAAAAACCAGATAAATGATAATGCTGGGGGTCCCCTACAATGCAACCTGCACATTGGTAACCTGGTAAAAACTTAGTTAACACCCTAGCTATAACATTGCACTTTTACTTTTTAATTATATATATATATATATATATATATATATATATATATATATATAATGCATTTCAGCACATTCGGTTTTTTGCCCTTGTTATACGGCCAAGTATTGGGTGGTAGAACTCCAATAGGGTGAAAGGTGATACCTTTCTTACCAGGTCCAGATGTTAAACCCTTTCCATACCATCAGAACATGATAAATTGTTACATTCACTGCTTCAAAAGCTACTGAGCTACTACCGCACTGGATGTGGTGGCCACATACACAACCACCAACAGCGCCTTTATATAAAACATGTTTATTACATTTCCAAAACAAATATAATTACAAACTCTAAAAGAACATGGAAATTAATGGTTTTAAACAAAAGAAAACAATATTCCTAGGGGGGTTCTGCCATTTCCACATTAACAAACCTAATTATTGAGAATTAATCATTCAAATTACCAGATAATTAGCTCATTAGTGGAAACTGGCTTAGCAATGGATTCTCCTGTTGTGGTATTAGGATCATAAAATGTATCGCCTGATTAAAGTCAGTCGTTGGAATGTGTTTGTCAATACCAGGCTGTGGTGAGTGCAGATGAAAGCTGACAAGTTATAACCATTCACTTAACCTACATAAAACTTTCTGGGACAATGGGGCCCACATATCATGTGTCAGAAGGCAGCGTTCAGCGGTTAATTGGAGCAAGGTGTGCATTGTGCCTGTCTCTGCCTGGATTCTAACCTTCATCTTTTTCAAAACAGATTTCAGTGCACATAATTCTTTGTACCCAGAAAATAGATTACACCGAGCATACGTTCAAAGAAAACCTTTTACTCACTCTGTTGCTGCATTATTTATTTATTTTTTTAAAATTTTTACTTATTTTTTCACTGGTGAATCCAAAAGGCTCTTGACTCAATTAAAAGTTCAAATAATTTAAATCACAGAATGAAAGTCACGAAATTGAAGAGAAAAATGCTAAGTATTAAAGACAAAACTTGTCTTGTAAATGTTCTAAGATAGGTTCTAACTGCATTTAGCACATGCTGCATCCACGTTGGACACAATGGGATTCAGATGCTGTAAAAGTGAGTGTTATCAATACATGTAAGCTCTACAGCCCAGGAAATGAATTCCTATGAGTGAGCACCCATATCACCCTTTATAGATTATTCAGGGGTCTATGCACTAAGCCTTGGAGAGAGATAAAGTGGATGGAGATGTACTAAGCTCTGGAAATTCATCAATTGGAAAGTGATAAACTACCATCCACTCAGCTCCTGTCTGTCATGTTACAGGCTGTGTTTGAAAAATGACAGGAGCTGATTGGTTGGTAGTTTATCACTCTCCAATTTATCACTTTCCAGAGCTAAGTACATCTGCCTGAAAGTACCAACCAATCATCTCCTAAGTTATTTTTCAAACACAGCCTGTGAAGTGACTGGTTTTTACTTTATCTTATTCCAAGGCTTAGTACATAGACCCCTTAGTGCAACAAGTACATCAAACGCACGCCACCGGAAATTGTAGTTTGTGTTTGTCCTGCATCAGGTGTCTAATGAACACCCCTCATTCTGATAAAGGATATGCAGGTCTGCACAGCACAATGCAATCTTAGGTGAAAAACGCTCCTAATCAAACCTAACAATGGGTTAGTTCAGTATTTATAAATGCAAAGTTTACATAATGATTCTTATTGTGTAAGAAAGCAGGCAGAGTTTAAAACCACCATTTCTAGTATGACACCTCATTAATATAACAGCACAGTGGGTGTAGTGGTGGGCAGCACAGTTGGCATAGCGGTTAGCATTACAGCCTCAAAGCCCTGAGGTCATGAGTTACATTTCTGACAAGGCAATATATGTGTGGAGTTTGTAAGTTCTCCTCGCATTTCCTCCGGGTATAGGGACTGATGTGAATGATAAATATTCTCTGTAAATAATTGCGGAATAAATGCGTGCTAAATAAATAACTGATAATAAATGAATCATTTCCCTACCACTTTGGAGACAGCAGTCTCGTCACTGTAAACCCATATGGCCAGGTAGGCTCAATGGTACAAATGGCAGAAATAGCAGGGCAGCTGCTGGACAAACTGACATGAACAGGCTTACTTACCCTTATGTATAACTGCAGTGTCTCCTTCTCTTTTTGGGGGTTTCGGTATTTCTCATAAAAGTCCCTCCGTTTCTTTGTGTCTTTTGGAATCTTCTCTCTCCTCTCTCTCTTTTCGGCGGGCTCATCTGAGCCCTCCGGGGACTGTTGCTGGGCCGGTGGTCTGCTCTTTTCCACTTCAACATAATTTTCATTAGGATTCAGCACTATAACTGCATAGCCGTCCTGTATTGAAATGACAAAGTGTAATATTTAAAGCATGTGACTTGTGTCTAACTGACCTCACACTATGATATGCAATAATCCACTTTGCTAATTACTTTTATCCACTTTTCAAATGGGGTGTGGACAGAACACATATGAATGTAATGTATTAGGCCCCAAGTATCCACCAATACATTCAGAGAACTCATTTTTCTTCATGAACATCACACAATTATCCTTGTTTTATAAACTATTTCAATATTCCATTTTACAGAAGCAAATAAAATCTTATTTGCTATGAGCACTAACTTTTTGCCTACCCCCATAATCATTGGCCATAAATTCACTGCTAAACATTACCACAAAACTTGTATTAGTTTGGCTTTGCAGAACCTATTTCAGCCTGGACCTAGATTATATGGGCGAGGCCTCATCACCATCCAGGGTTAATTACTGTCAGTTTACAAACTGGAAACAAATTCAATGGAAAAAGGCCTATATAAAACATTTAAATAAGATTAACAAGTATTCTATGTATTTATTGGTAGTACAGAAGTATTTTAGTGGTTTCCTTATCTTACCATATTCCTGCACTCTAATATCTTGCAGTCTAGAAGAACGTTTAATCATAGCCCAAGCTATGCGTGTACCTTTTTCAGAAGCACTATGCCTTTAGGCAGGGAATTGGTATGTCATACTGCCAGAACTAAGCCCGGCGGATGAAATACCGAGGCCAGAAGGCCGGCAGATGGAGATCCCGACAGGGTAAGTATTAACCTTATCCCTACCCCTCTCCAACCCTAACCCTCCCTTAGTGGTGCCTAACCCTAAGCTCCCCCCCCCAATGCCTAACCCTAACCTCCCCCCAGGGGTGCCTAAACCTAACCCCACCTCCACGCTCCTTACACCTAACCCTCCCGGATGGGTGTCTAACTCTAACCTCCCCCCGGGGTTGTCTGGCGCTAACCCCCCCTTTCCCCTAGCCTAACCCTCCCGGGGGGGGGTTGTTAACCCTAAGTCCCCCCGGGAGTCCCTAAACCTAAACCGCGGCTAAATGCTCCCGGAGCCCGGCTTAACTACGTTCGGTATGCCGGGAGCCGGGATTTCGGCGTAGGGCTACTGATAGGCATCGCTATTTAGACGCCTATCATTATTTCCATGCCGGGCTTTCACTGTCGGGAAGTCGGCGGTCGGCATTTCGACCGCCGGCTTCCTGACTACATCTCCTCCTCTTAGGCGGTAACAGACATTGCTGGGCCCCTTAGCAGAAGTTTGGGCCATGCTGATGCACCTTCCGGGAGCCTAGTCTGCACTTTGAACAGGTGCAGGAGTCGGCACATGCAGTGAAGCTCAAATGCACCTACTGCAGTGGCTGCCTTTTAAAATAATGGGGGGGATGTATCAAGCTTTGGAGAGAAAGAAAGTACTAGCCAATCAGCATTTGTCATGTTACAGGCTGATTGGGTGCCACTTTCTGTCTCTCCAAGATTTGATACATCTCCCCCAGTTTATCTATTTTGCCAACTTGTCCCCATCATTCCATACTTTTAATCAGTGTAGCAGTGCTCCTCATAGTGACTCCTGAGGATTATGTGTATGACAAGAAGTCAAAACAAATTAAAATATGAAAAGGAAGTACCCTCTGCCCAGCTGGTAACTCCGTATGACACTTGAAATGGGATACATACCCCCTCCTCATATGGTCAGTTTTGCTATCATTCCCTCAGTTAGGATTTCAACCAAAAAGTTTCAATATCCCTGAATTTCTATTTGAATTAATTTTGTATTGAGAAACAACAGGAGGAAGGAGAGTGCTCATAACTCAATACTCATCAGGTCGGCATTATTAGCCTGCAGTCTACTCACCAACAGAATTAGGGGTTGATGTATCATGCAGTGAAAAGAGTACAGAAGTGAACCAGCTAAAAAGTTACACAATAAGCAGATAAAAACCTCCTTTTAATCACCAATGCATAAGAATATTATAGTATCAATCCGATATGCATTAATCTTATCCTAGGCTGAAAGTTGTACAGTATGTTAATCCTGGTGTAATCCTAGTAATATCGAAGGACACCTCAGGCACTTATAGTAATAGTCTTTGGCAGTGGTGGCTTCGGAGAGGGGGCTGCAGTACAGTCCAAAATTCAAATAGGGGAGTCACACCAACTGCCAGCGAGTCCAGTCCGGCGATGTCTGGCAGCGTTTGGGGTGGCAGTTGGTGTGGCTCCCCTATTTGAATTTTGAACTGCGCTGAAGCCGCCACTGGAATTTGCAGTGATAAATAGCAATTGAAGCTTGTAGCAGGAGCCACTGCTCTACAGACAGACACTTAGGTGGCCAAATCAATGTCATGGAGCTAACACTGCTCAATTCAGGACAAATATATATTCATGTATATTGTCCAAATAGAGAATACAATGTTCAGCAATCAGTCACTTGTGAACCTAAGAATGGTTCTGGTTTGCTACTGGTTTTGTTCTTGTATATGGAGAAAAAAACAGTAATGTTGGCTCAACACAACACAGAAGAAATTCCCACCCACCCTTCTGCTTCAGGTACATGTTTTCCTGCACTGTCATAACATAACTTGTCATAATTCATGTCTGCACTTCCTTTGACTTTGTGCAACTTCAAATTTTTAGTACATCCATCCATTCATAATACAGAACATTGGTACAATGCAAACAACATGATGGCAAGCAATGCACCAAGACAGCCTTTCAAACCATCTACTACATCAGTCACATTTAATGATATATAGCACACTAGTGAGTTATTTATTAGCTGTTCTTCTAGTGCTTGATCCAGTACACAGAATACATGGTACTTGAAGTTTTCTATGTTTATTAGTATTAGTTAAATCATTTGGAGCATACCTAAAATATACAAAATTTACTTTTAGAAATGCCTTTCTCTCCCCATCTTAAACAACATTCCCATCCTCATCAATGGTTACCAGTGCTCCTTAAGGTGGGTACACACTGCACAGATATATCTGCAGATGATGGTCATTAATACACACTGAACGGCCATCATCTGCTTCTGCCCTCGGGTCCCGGCAGCCAGGGGGCGGGACCCGGCGGCCGGTGGGTGTGTCCCTCTCTGCAGACCGCCCATACACACTTGCAGATGGGACAGATATGTCTGCAGGCATATCTGTCCATAAGCTGTGCAGCAGAGCCAATGCGATATGTCGGTGAACGGCGACGTTCAACGACATATCGAGGGTACAGACTGGACGACGGGCAGCAGATACATTGGCCGATAAATTGATCGGCCAATGTATCTGTCAGTGTGTACCCCGCATAAGAGTGACCCTAGAAGAAAACTATATCAGAGAGCAGGAATAATTCCCTCCCCTTTGTGGTTATCTGGTTGGTTTAGGTACAATAGATCCTATTACCTGTACCACAAGCAGGCAATTAGAATATGATATACAGACAATGTTGATATCATATGAATCTGATTATGGAAATTAGGTAGTATCACATACTGTACAGATGTGTCCTCATGCACCTAACGTCAATATGCCATGCGGCGTGAGACGATTGGTGCGAGTGAGCTGCGCAGAGCGATTTAGCATCTTTATTACTCGAATATGCATCAAAACCACTGCACTGATTTGATATGTATATACATCCGTATATACATATGTGATACTACCTACATCCGTGTTCAACTTTCATATCAAATTAACCAGCACGGTCTCGTGAAGCGGTTTAGTCGCATTGCACTGTGACTAAGGCGCACATTCGAGCGAAAGAGACGCTCAGCACAAGCTGAGTCACATGGGACAAAGTGCATCTAGAAGGGCTATTGGGCGATACTGCGGCAATAATGTAAGAGGATACATCTGTAGGGGTGCACATATGTAGTACAAATGTTTACTACAGTATTTATTAACATTAATACATTTAATTTGGAAAGAGCAATTATTAACTGAAGTAACCATTCAAGCAACCCTCCCCTAACTCCAAACAAGTAATTTAATAAGGGGCCTACTGTTTAGGGCCAGGGCCTTGCATACAGCATTAATATAGTAATCAGGAAAATACATCTGATGTGATAATATACAGTAATAACAGTGTTACAAAATGTAGAGAATGGGAGAGGAAAGTAACTAATATGAGTTAGCATAATAACCCCCGGAAGTAAATATACATAATATACAGTATCTCACAATGGTAAAGGAGGAATAAGGAAAAAGTAGACATTGCTGAAAAATGCAAAGATGTGAATACAGTAATAGAGACAAATCAGTGTCAGCAGATAATTGTAGTAATATAGTAATTTAAGAAAAAATATTTACATTTAAAATTATGTTTTCATAAAACATTTTCCTAGCAGGAACACGTGGGAAAATGTAAATGTTCACTGGAATAAAAATAAACATAAAATAACAAATATATAAAAGTATGGAACATACACAGATAAAGTAATACTCAATGTAAATGAAGAATGATAGTTTACATGGAAGGATAAACATTTTGGCAAATGTTTCTGGTGCACCTAATACAAGCTTACCAGCAAGCAACAAATATCATATTAATGGTTGAGCCTCAGAAGTCAGAACGTCCACGCTACTATGTTACAGAACAAGACATCACTAGCAGTATAAGAGATAATTATGCCATGAACACACACAAAAAAATCGAAATGAACTCTATCACAATCTCTGCTAAGTAAATTCTGAGCGGCTTGTGACACCGATTACATCTGTTCCTTATATTGATCCAGAGAAAGAAAAGCAGAACACCTCAGTGCAAAATGTGGCCAGTATGATTCACAGGGGGAATAAGTCACATTCCTATTTCCTTTCAAAATATCATTCACATCATTATCTGCATTAATTATCTTCCCGTGATTTGGCCTAACAAAATGATGGTATATTCGTTCTTTCCAAGCAGCAAATTCCACATACTGATGTGTCCACATACATCTTACTTCCTTGCGCTTAAACAGCCCTTCTAGTCGCACTATTCCGTGGCATGACTTGGTAGTGCCAAATGTCTTGTGTGCATCTTTTTACCATCAAATGTGTCTTATTCGCAAATTGCGGGTGTATCTGCACGTGAAATGCTACGTTACAGCCGCTGCAGACACACCCGCAGACGCACTTGAAGGTAAAAAGTTGCATGAAAAGACACTTGGCGCTACCGAGTTGCATGGCGCTCAAGCGTTATATTTATATTGTAGCGCACAGAGGTAAGATATGTGGACATATCGGTATGTAATGCAGTTAGAAAATATACATAATATGTTCAGTTAGTTTTCATACAAGTATAATGTTTATTGCTAAAATGCTAAAAAAAACTCCTTCAAAATAACACTTTGGTCAATGTAGTTAGTGAACATTAATAATATCTCTCAACTTGTTAATATCAGAGGAATTGACCACATTGCAAGATCTGCAAATATAAGGATAACCCATAGGTTCTAACGAAAAGTTGAACCAAATACTTAGTGGACTATTTACTAAGCAGTGTTAGGAGAGTGAAAAGTGATAAGAAAGTGATAAGGTGCCAGCCAATCAGCTCCCTACTGTAATTTTTCAAACACAGCCTGTGAGATGGCAGTTGGGAGCTAATTGGCTGGAACCTTATTACTTTTCACTCTTTACAGCGTCTAAAGATGCTCAAAGTGGATGTCTCAGTTCTTGTACAGTCATACGCACGGCTGTACAGCAGGGAAGGGCTGATTCCAGCATTATCATATAGTAGCAGATGGGACTACGGCAATAGACGCTAAGGTGGTCAAAGCGGCAAAGTTCAAACACATTTGCTGTAAATTGATATAAAGGAGACATATTTATGCTACATCTGCACACAAGAAGCAGCTGCTCAATGTACTGCTTCCGGTGATATATACTGTGTGACAAATGGGCGCTGTAAGTCGCAGACAGGGACGTTGCCCTATAAAACCCTGCAATAAGTGATCTCTTGTCGTCTTGTGTTAATTCCTTACACACTTAGTACATTTCCAGAGTCCCTGGCAGGGATCCAATACACTCTGGGCAATGCTACCTTTTACATGTATTAATAATAATCAGCACCTACAGTGTGTGGTCAGTAATAAAACAGCATTTCTTCATACACCCAGTCTCAACTAGCTGAGGACAATTTATTTCAACAAGTCCCCAAAGGACACCATCATTATAATGCATATATATGTATTTATTGTTAAACAAACATTAAACATGGCATATAAGTCTGGAGACTGGGGAATGATGTAGTGGAGAGCAAAACCAGTTTTACTCTTTTCTCACTTCACATGACTACTTTCGAACCTGTTGTGTCTGACTATACTCCATTGGGATCAATGGAGAATACAATGTACTGTAATTCAGCCGTATTGCGTACATGTAACTAAATGCATGTATTGGCCAGAATGCAAGTTGTACGCATCTCTGCAGCCGACCATCCGCACCCATACAGTTGGTTTCATAGTCCTCATAATCAGTGCTCATCTGCACCAGCGCTAACTTGTTGCAAAAGATCCATTTGAAAACAGGAGTAATTACGCCTTAG
Source organism: Taudactylus pleione (assembly GCA_031769625.1). Taxonomy (NCBI): domain Eukaryota; kingdom Metazoa; phylum Chordata; class Amphibia; order Anura; family Myobatrachidae; genus Taudactylus; species Taudactylus pleione. The sequence goes on along the minus strand of JAUIMM010000368.1, from coordinate 8,405,056 downwards.
TAGCTGTATATGCTCAGCTCCAGAGCATGTTCAGTGCAAAAATACGCACGATACGGCCTCAAAACAGACTTCTGTTCAACTCTGCATCTGCCGCCATTGTGTACAAATTTGGATCTTTTTGTAAAAGCGCAAATTTCCCCATGTATGATGGGGAGAGCTCTGTCACTTGCAAATATGTGTGTGCTGCAAATTACCAGGGTTGCAGTTTTAATGCACTGGTTCTCTTAAAAGCAACACTTTCATTCATAGTGACTGTATTCTTTGTGCATTTTCATAGTTTGCACAGTCATTGTGCAATTACATTACATCATATGTACATTGATACACATCATCATCATAATAATAATAGTAGTAATAATAAAATTACTTAAATGATCCATAAGATGTATCCATATGAGAGAGAGAAATATGTGACCATTAATAAGCATAACTGATTTACATTTTAATTGGTTCATATAACACTTATGTGGGGATGTGAATGAGTATTGTGTCACTAGTTTGATATCATAACACTATTTATTATTATCCTTGCTGTTCAGTAACAGCTGAATGGCGACATACATTTTGCGTTATCATTATTTGTAATGTGTAATTATCTCTAAGTCCAAACGTGCTCCTACAAAAATTCTGTCTAAAGGTTTGTCTAAAAGAAAGTTTTATTATTCTCTGCTGTGCGGTGATGGCGGGAGAGTAACATATTTTCTACCATAACTTTGAACTATACTATTTAAATAAAGAGTTCCCAGATCTCATCTAAGCTCAAGGCCAGATCTCATCTAATCCCCTTTTTACAGTATCTATATATAAAGCATGGAAGCTTTACAAAGAGATCATAAGGGCAGCATCTTCATTAATCATCGTAGACATGTACGCAGGTGATACACTGTATTTTTAGTTATCAGACCAGTTGTGCTGTTGAAGTGGATAATACAACTACCAGAAAAAGAAGTGTGTGGTCTATACTGGTGAATATATAGGACATGTGTGACAATAGCAGCTTGTTATTGGGGAATATAGAAAAGGACACATTACTGTGTGTTTGGTCGGGAAGGTGGTTTGATTCATACAGAACGTAGCCAGGGGGCGAGCAGTACAACATTATTAGTCCTGATGTATTAGGGTATAAAAAAATGGATCAACTAAAAAAAAACTATAGATAAAAACAATGTACCTTTGGCTATTTATAACACTGCATGGTATATTATTTACAATGACGGTTTCTGTCACATGGTAGAGAATAGAAAGAAATAAGGGAGTAGCAACAAAAAAACACAAAAAAAACCTATTTCAACCTCGGTTATATGTGCTGATAACCTCTCATTAGGCAATTTGCATACAGAGCGGATCAGCATACCTATGGTTGGATTTCATTAGAGCAGTTCATCCTTCATGTTGCATATACCAGTTGTATGTGTGCTGCAGACAGCCGGGCATGTCAGTTCCCAGAGGTTTACTCGCTATGTATAGAGACATGGGTGCGTGTGGAGTAGGATCAATATTCCTCAGAGTTAGAGTCATGTAACCTCTATTATCGCAGACAAATTATCATAACCCTTAATGCATGGAGAAAACTGCTTCCCTTGCAGAGCCTGTGAAAGGTGTCACCCACAGGGACCTGCCCTTCCTTGTAGTTTGTCTAAACAACATCGGGAGTCATACCTGCCAGGACCCTGCCGGCCTGTAACAGTATCATCCGACAGCGGAAGGTACCTCGTTAAACCACATCAGGGGAAACATTCATGTTAATAACAAATCATTACTCGGTTACACAGGTCACTAAGAGAACGCTCAACATTCCTAATCTCCTAATTGCATACAATGTTTAAAAGGGAAAATATGCCTTGTTTATAAGATGTGGCTTCATTTTTTTTAGTAAACATTCAGTATGACATATACACACAGTTTATAAAAAAACAAAAAAACTTGATTTTCCACCTATTTGTGTGTACTTACTGTACATACCTACTAATAAACACTATTTCGGTGAGACTGCCCTAATTTTCATACTTGGAAAGGCTGTGGTCCATTGGAAAGTGGATGTGGTATTGGGGAAATGTGAGAGAGACCGGGCAGATAAAGGCAGGATTTCATTATTTTATACCGTTTAGTTATTTGCAATATTCAGAGTTAAGTATTTGAGTGGGAGATCATATACACAACATAACTATAATGCATAGAACAATAGCAGCGGGCAATGGGGTTTTTAAAATTGATTTGTGATGTTTAATACTAAATTGCAAAGAAATGTGATGTTTTGGTTTCCAAACTTTCTTGGTTCATTGCACCCTTACAGCATACTTGCCTACTTTTTTTTCTCCTCCCTTGGAGAAGCCCATGTGGGTTGCAACGGGGGCGGAGCATGACAGTTCACACCATTAAGCACCGTCCACTTCGTGGTAAAGTGCCACAACTTTAAATAGGGGGTGGGCTAAATGACGCTATTCTTGAAGAATCGCGATCGCCGCAGAAATTCTCCCCATTCTGCCGACTTCACTAGGAGAAATGCCTACTCTACCGGGGGTGCGGGGGATTACCCGAAAAATCGGTAGCCTCCCGTGACTTCCGGGAGAGTAGGTAAGTATGCCTTATGGTCTCAGATTTGTTTTGTGGTACGCCTAAGCCAAAGGATTAAATCAAAAAGTGTTGAGGTTCAGTTGGAAATTCTCATGCTAATGTAATGCTAGCAAAATCAAGTGAGGTTCCCTTACAATAATAACGTCTTATGTGTACTGTGACACAGCGGGTCTCTCCCACATTCTGAGGAAAGGGTTAACCTCCCTGTAGCCAGGGAGGAACCACACCCTTACCTCAATTAAGACCAGCTAAGGTATAAAAACCTGGTAAGGTTAGTTAGTCAGTGGAAATGTGAGGGAGAGGTTGCACCTTCCGCAGCTCTCTCTATGCTGGACAGTCTGTACCCTGACTGTGCTGGGAATACTCTGTTTCGTTAGAACTGCTGCCTTATGTAAGCTGATTTATTGTTCCTAAACTGTGTTTGCCTTATGTTAGAAGACATTGCACTGGATATGCCTTTGCAAGGCTAGAATAAAAAGCTTGTTTGCATCATCTCAGTCTCCCATTGGTCATCTGAACAGGATCGGTATGATTTACCGCCGGCCGCATGGTCGGTGATTCAAATCCCGACAACGGAAGCCCGGCAGAGGTGAAGAAAACGACAGCAGCTAAGGTGAGAACAAACTAACCTAACCCTCCCTTAGGGGTGCCTAACCCTAACCAACCCCCCCCCCCTTCCCCTAGCCTAACCCTCCCGGGGGACTACCTAACCCTAAGCCCCCCCTTCCCAGGAGCCCCTAAACTAACCCGCTCACCTTCAATTGGGATGCCAGGCTCCTGGCACAGGTAAAATGGCAGGCGTCGGGATTTCGACGCCTGTTATTAGACCCTTGCCTGGATTAGACAGTCGGGATTTAGACCGTCGGCATCCCGACTGCATACCATCTGAACTTACCCGCTACATGTGCATAAGACATACACATACAGCAGGGAGGGTGTCACAGACACATACAAGCAGAAAGGGTCACTAATAGAAACAAGCATACAGTCAGGAACGGTCACAAATAGATAACATTCATACATACAGTACATAGGGACAGGGTGGGTCACACATATAGTACATACATCAGGCAGGGTCATACATAGAGACAAACATACAGTCAGGAAAGATCACAAATATACACATACATACAGGCAGGGAGGGTCACACAGACACATACATACAGGATGGGAGGGTCACACACACATTCAGGCAGGGAGGGTCAAATAGACACAATTAGACACACTGAGGTACCGCTCACCTTGATTTGGAGCCAGCACCTCCTTCCTCCATGCTACCAGGGCAGGTCGCTATAGTCCTGCCCACTGCTGGTGTCAGAGGATCATGTACTGAGCTCAAGCAATCAGGGCTCAGCACATGCTCCTCTGACCCCAGAGTCTCACCATAGAGCAACAGGAAGGAAAGACTGGAGCAGTTGCTGTGTATTATTATTATTATAATCCTTTATTTACAGGATATGGCGCCACAAGGGTTCAGCAGCTCCTTACAAAGTACAGAAACAAATGAGCACACAAGAAAAGTTATTAACAGTACAAAAAATGCAGGACAAGTACATGATTTATAAACATTGCTGCAAAACACCTAAATAAGCAGTAGGGTGTCAGCAACCAAGTGTTAGGTGCCGTTGCAAATGAAAGTAAAAGTAATGCAAGGAGAAGCACGTGAGGGAAGAGGGCCCTGCTCGTGAGAGCTTACATTCTAAAGGGGAAGGACAGACAAACAGGGGAGACACAGATGGGCTAGATAGTGAGAAAGGAGCATAGATCAGTGGGTTAAGATGAGCACTGAAAAGCTTTGAGGAAGAAATTGGTCTTGACAGCCCATTTGAAGATTAAGAGCCAGGAAGCAAAGTTCTTCTACCACCACCCGGCCGTTCCCTAATGTGGTTCTCCTAAAATCGGGAGAACTCCATGGCCCCAGAGACTGGGCTGGCTCTCTACAGCCTGATGATAAAAAAAAAAAAAAAAACACCAGGCGGCAGACAGGTCCAACACCTCAGGGTGTGGCGGTACACAGTTTGGGAAACACTGCACTAAAGCCGCATATCTACTACACGATTAAGGAACGATTGAACAATAACGACATCGTTCAATCGTTGATTATATTGTGCAATGGATATTGAGCCCACAATGAACGATATCGTTCAGTGTCGGCACCCTCCCTCATCCCCGAACCAACACAACTTGACAATATCGTCAGGTTGGACAGGAGGTTCGGGCGATGAGCGACGGCATATCCATTGCACGATATTGTGGACGATGAACGATAACGATGTTGTTATCATTCATTTATATTGTGTAGTGGAAATACAGTATAAGTTATTACTAGTAGAATAGAAAAGAGATTTTCGAGAATAAAAGTAGCTAAAGGCAAACTAAATTGCCACAATTTTTTTCAAGGACAAGAGCCACTTGTTAAATCAGTCTTTTTTCTTCTAACCATAATTACTCTGTAATAAACTAATGTATACCAAACATATACAGATGAGGAATCCACACCTTTTTGGTAAATATAACTGTCTCTGAAAACCTTTAAGGTGAGCCCAATACAGTACTTTACTGCAGCAGCACACAGAACAGATCTCTACTTCTCTGTAATACTAAGCACCTGTAAACAAATATTAACAACAATGTAAACTTGTACTTGTACTGTGTATGTTTCTCTTCTCCTTTGTGCGGCTCAATGTTATTTTTTATATGTGCAAACAACCGAAAACTTGGAAATCTATCTTCTGGTCATTGATTATTACATAACTCATTTGTCCAATTTTGCAAAGACACTGTCAATTTTTTTTACAGATGCTTTAAAGAATAAAACACTCCATTTTTCAAATCACTGCAGTAAAAAAATGATTCTCAAATGGATGTTAAAAAAATCTACAAACCTCATTCTGAAATAACTACAGAATAAGTAATGATTCACTGTGATTATCTACAGTGTGTATTATTGGCACCTTGATATTTATCTGTAGATATAGCCATTTCCGTGGCGACAGTACATTTGTCACACCATTAACACCTGAATAAGAAAAGTAGTGTTTTATCAATATGACATTATGTGAGATTTCTCCCTCCAAATATGAAAATCTCAGGAGTAGATTGTGAAATATCTGCTGAAATCACTTGGGCAGTCTTTAACATATATAATCACAAATAATTTCTACGGATTGAGTAATACAAAATGCATGTCAAGCTTTCAGTTCTCAGAAACATTTCTTTTTACTGCACTTTAAAAGGAATAGGACTGCAAAATAATTCACACTTCCAGTGGCGGCTCCAGAGGTGGGGCTGCAGCGCAGTCCAAAATTCAAATAGGGGAGCCACACCAACTGCCACTCCACACACTGCCAAACATCGCTGGCTGGGACTCACTGGCAGTTGGTGTGGCTCCCCTATTTGAATTTTGGACTGGGCTGCAGCCCCACCTGGAGCTGCCACGGCTTTTAACCTATTGCAACTCCTAATTTGTTGAGCCTCTACCTCACACATTTAACCTCAAAAATGTAACTACTACTCACTATGGACCCCTCCATGCAGCTTCCATACAGGCATTGGTGTAGAAAATATATTTTTATATATTTTTTTTAACTTGCTGCACAACCATACTTTGGGGAAAGCGGGTGGAAAATGCTGCGACTGAATGATATTTAACATTAATTTACTTCATAGCAGCCAACATGAAAAGGTTAACTCCCTAATCAGCTGAGTAGAGACAATAAGAGGGAATACTTCTGGAAGCAGGGGCGTAATGGTTGCACCCTGCACCTATTTATTCAAAACTTACCTCTCCGAAGTCCTGCGTCGGCGGTAGCAGCGCTGCCACGCCATTTCTCCACTGACATGTGCAGTAGACCATGGAAGACTAGTGCCCAGAGTCTACTGCTGCGCTCAGTGCACTGAGGGCTGCCAGGTAGAGAGCAGGGGCTCCCGGACGGAGAGTGAACACGAGCCCCCCTCCTTTTATTATACCCCTGTCTGGAAGGTATGTATTTTGACTCTTCCATTTCCTGTGTCTTTGAGAAACTGCCAAAAAGCCATTGAAAAATATAAATAGCTGCTGGGAATCTGGGCTGCCATGGAGCTTTTCAAGGAAATTAAAGATTAAATATAATTTTCCCATTTCCTCATCAAATTCCATGGCAGTCTACCCGAATGGAATAAATCAACAATAACAGTGCATATCACTGGTAACCTGAGCTTCAGCAGTAGATATCACAGCAAGACGACAACTCTTGGCAAAGTGTGAAGAGATGACCACCCACCTGTACTGCAGACATTGCCCCCTAAGAATGGCGACTCTACATGTCAATAAACTTGCCACTGCTGTTGTAGAATGTGCAATTGGCAGTTCTGGCACTTCACATTCATTGTATTCTAAGACTGCGCAATGACATTCCTGATCCATCTTGAGGTAGCATGTTTAGATGGAACGTGTCCTTTATGAGGTCCTGTGAGAAAGCCAAATAGCTTATGTATCTCTCTGGAATAATGCCTTTCCTGAGGGAAGGCAAACAGATATCACCCGGACAAAATCCAGTGTATGTAATGGTTCATCCATAGTTGTATGTGGTTAGAGAGACTGAAGTGTGATCTCCTGATTGATATGAAAAGTGGAACTAGTCTTGAGTTCGCAAGGGTGTAGTAGGTAATACCACCGGCGGAAGCACGGCAGAGGTGAAGATCCCGATCGCTAATAAGGTAAGTATTTACTAACCCTACCCCACCCCCCCCCCCCAACTATAACCCTCCCTTAGGGGTGCCTAACCCTTACCTCCACCCCAAGTGCCTAAACCTAACCCCCCCTTCCCCATAGCCTAAACCTAAGTCTCCTGGGGGGGGTGCCTAACCCAAAGTCCCCCCGGGAGCCCTAAAACCTAATCCTCCCCCCCTCCAGCGGCTGTCCGCACCAAGCTTACCTTCGTGTGGTATGTTAGACGTCAGTCTCCCGGCATAGGTCTAGTCACAGGCGTCGTGTTGTCGACGCCTGTCATTAGTACTGTGCTGGGATTAGACAGTCAGGGAGCCGGCGGTCGGTATTTAGACAGTCGGCTTCCTGACTACATCCCGTTCACAATACTGCTTTGCTCATACAAATGTCCAGAAAATACTCCATTACCCAGCATGCTACATCTTCACTTGCAGGCAGATGTGATCATCACCAGGGACAACAGTGTGCCATGAAGAGCTTGATACAAGGATGATTTTTCTTCAGTGTTTGAAAACGAAACAAAAAATAAGATACTCAGACGCTAGTGAGATACAAAGACACTGGCGCCAACCTGGAGTCACATCCAGTGATTTCCAGCATCCGCACATGCATTGCATGCGTCCCATAGCATGACCTAAGGCAGGGGTCTTCAACCTTGGCCCTCCAGCTGCTGTGGAACTACACAATCTAGCAGGCACTGTAACATTTTTGATATAACAGCATGCTAAAACTATGGTAGTGAATGCTGGGATGTGTAGTTCCACAGCAGCTGGAGGGCCAAGGTTGAAGACCCCTGGCCTAAGGGTACGTAAAAGTGACTGAGTCAAAGCCAGACTGTTGAATATATTGGGCATTGCTGGACGGTGACTGTGAGGAACCCATGCAGATGCACAGAACTGATCTATATTATTGACTTCTTATGGAAGTGTCTCAGACATAGAATCACCATATTCTGCCAGATCTTCTGCACCTAGCATGAGGCTGGTGTAAGTCACGATAGTACTAAGGACGGCTGTGACATCAGCCGCACAAAGTGGGCGCTCCAGGCCTTCCGCATCCAGACACATGACATAGAATGGACTGATACTCTTATTAGCATAGAATGGCAAGCACGACTAAGACGGAAAAGCTGCGCGGATCCAGCAGACTCGGAATCAGACCCAATGTGTAGAAACTTGAAGCTTCAGGTTATAGACTCTTATTGAAGCCTTCATGATGAGAATCAGGAATATCTGGAGTGGTAGCAGAAGATAGATTATCCAATTTGGAATTGCACCACAATAAAGATTTCTTCAAATTCATATAGAAAACAGAGGAAGAAGCAGAACATCAGTCACTTTGTTAGACATTAACTTACTCAGAGGTTCCCAAACTCGGCCCTCAAGTCACCCTAACCTTTCAGGTTTTAAGGATATCCATGTTTGACCACTGATGACTTAATTAATACCTCAGTGAATTTATTTTAACCACCTGTACTCAACCATGGATATCTCTAAAACCTAAACTGTTGGGGTGCCTTGAGGACCGCGTTTGGGAACCTCTGAACTTACTGGTTCTTCATCTTGTTTGGATGAAACACCAGTCCCTGATGTAGAAAATCGAATTTGAGTGGCAGAGGACAAGGCTGATCAGAAGCATTCCCCAACCGAAAATGGAAGGACCACAGTAACCGTAACCTGTTTTTTTCACAATTTTTCAGCAATGAAAGGGAACAGAGGGACCACATGCCATAGGAAGTTCCATGGTATGTGAGCATCTATTCCTTCGTCCCTTGTGCCTTTTACTGGAGCCACATTCCCTGTACAACTTCCACAAATAATCAAGCTGGGAACTGTTGTGAGAAAACCATTCTAGTTCTAGTGACATGATCTAGAAAAGTTGACCTGCAATCCTACTGAGTGAATTATCCAGTTGAAGGTCCCATATATGCTGTTTTGCCCATGGTAGAATGCTTAAGGTGGAAAAAAACATACCCAGGAGACAGAGACAGGCCTGTATCAAGGTCAGCTACGCAGGCTGAAATTTGAGTACCAGACTTTTTTACATACTGATGATAAAGCCATGTTCCTGTGGGAACAACTTTATCTGAGCTGTTCTATCACTAAGATAAGGCCAGATAAGAACCACTAGCACCCAAAATCTGAGAAATTGAGAATATTGAGCTGTGAGAAGTATGCAAAATAAGCTTCCTTTACATCTACTGAGATGAGGATGCCTCCTTCTTTATTCCATAAGGAAATGCCTTATATGGAAGCATTTAAAAAAAAAACAAAAAAAACACATGAATAGCAACATTTCAGATAGCTCATAGTTACATTTCTGGTCTTTCTCACACCCCATCAAACTCGAATTTCAGTGGCACTGTCAAATGGCACCAGGAAAGGGTGTGCACAATCACTTCTATATACAGACAACAGTACTTTACATTTATTAGAACTTTATTTGACTAACAAAAAAGGAAAGCCAGAGAAAGATGCAGGGCCAGATCTGTCTCAATTAACTGAGTGCTTTCAGTTACCAATACAGTAATAAGAATATATGCAAAACTTATAACACAAAAAAAAGGTCACAATTACTTAGTGATTGGATGATTATTGTCCCCAGTCCCTGCAGCAGTCCCGATCTCAGCTGCAGCCAGTAGTCACTTGTCAGTCCCATAATGCTGAGAACAACAGGGGTCAGTTGAGCATGTGATTAGCTCCTCCAATCGACGCTGACCCCTGATGCAGTTTAGCCTAGAGGTGGCCATTGGTGGTGTTACCAACGATGGCAAACTAGTAAGTAGCCATCAATGACTAATAATTATTCAATGGATGACCATCGTTGGTTTCAACAGCCGATGGTCATCCCTGTTTTGTGAGTGACTGGCCCATGGTCTAATCAAAACCTGGGGCGGGGCTTTGTGGGTGCCAGGGGCGGAGCTATGCTCAGAGTCCTGGCATCCTGTTAAAATGAAAACATTAGGTTATGCTTAGACATCGATGGATGGAAACCATCTGGTTCTCCACCATCGATGACAAAAGCATTCGACATCAGCCATAAACCACCAATGGAGTGGGCAACAAGTGGGGGGCCCAGGGGTACTCACACCCTGTTAATCTGGCACTGAAAGACTGGCCTATTACATAGGTACTTGAAAATGTATGCTGGATCATGCCTCAAGATCCCCTCAGTAATAGCAAAACGGGGCCTAATCTGGCTTTTGAAACACACCACTTGGAAACTGTCATTCTACTGAAATGCCCACCAGTCATCTTTTATTGGTACAATGAAGATTTCCTTTCTCTGCCATTACTGCATTCATTCATTTTTTTTAGTTAACTAACATGTTAATGTGGACACACCCATTAAGCCCTGCACTTAAACGGTCTTCAATGAATACAATAAATATTTCCAACATGAATACAGTAATAAAAACCGTAAAAAATTACAGTAAGATGTGCTCTAGCTGAATGGCAGCTGGCTACCAATATTTGCTATTGATACACATCACATTTGTCACAATGTGTATAGTTCATAATATTGCACTGTATTATGGTTAATGCATTTAATTAACCCTCCAAACAAAGAGGTCAAGTGTATGTGCTAGCCAGAGTTGTTCTATAGTGTCAACTCTGGATTCTACAGTGTCCTCTCACTGGAGAGCAGCAGTTTTTACTGCTATCGCTCATTGCTACTTATTTCCGATATCACAGGTTTAGTAGAGTTGACCATATACTGTTTACGGACTAGGGGTGTGCACCGGCCACTTTTCGTGTATTGTGTTTTGGTATTGGATCTGGATCTTTCTTCGTGTTTTGGATCTGGATTGGTTTTGCCAAAACCACCCTTCAGGTGTTTTGGGTTTTGTGTTTTGGATCTGTATTTTTTTGAAAAAAAGCATAAAAACAGCAAAAATCACAGAATTTGTGGGTTTTTCTGCACCTATGCTATTAACCTCAATAACCTTAATTTATACTCATTTCCAGTCTATTCTGAACACCTCACAATAATGTTTTTATGTCCAAAAGGCTATGCCAAGCGACACGAGTGGGCAGCACAAACACGTGGCCCATCTAGGAGTGACACTGCAGTGGCAGACAGGATGGCAGTTTGAAAAACTAGGCCCCAAACAGTACATAATGCAAAGAAAAAAAAGAGGTGCAAGATGGAATTGTCCTTGGGCCCTCCCACCCTTATGTTGTATAAACAGGACATGCACACTTTAACAAACCAATCATTTCAGCGCCAGGGTCTGCCACACGACTGTGGTTGAAATGATTGGTTCGTTTGGGCCCCCACAAAACAAGCTGGCAATTAATCTGTCCCTGCACAAACTGGCTCTACGGAGGCAAGATGTCGTCCTCATCCTCCTCATCCACCGATTCCTCACCCTCTTCAGTGTTGTGTACATCCTCATCGTCACAGAGTATTAATTCATCCCCGCTGGAATCCACCACCACAGGTCCCTGTGTACGTTCTGGAGGCTGGTCTCCCTGGAAGAGTTGATAATTCATTTTTATGAACATCATCTTCTCCACATTTTGTGGAAGCAACCTCCTACTCCTTTCGCTGACAAGGTTCACGGCTGCACTAAACACTCTTTCGGAGTACACACTGGAGGGGGGCAACTCAGGTAAAATAGAGCCAGTTTGTACAGGGGCCTCCAAATTGCCTCTTTTTCCTGCCAATACAGGTAGGGACTGTCTGACATGCCTACTTGGATGCTGTCACCGATGTAATCCTTTAACAGACAGGCGCACGCTTGTCACTGCTGCTTTGAGGATGCAGGTGCGGCTACAGCCCACACAATTCACAAAGACAGAAAAAAAATGAATTCTTTATTTTTTTTGGAGTGCACTTTGGGGGTTACAGCACCCTTTAATGGACAAGCCATCCGGCCCTTTACTTATGACACAGGCGCACGCTTGGCGCTGCTCCTTTGTTGATGCACGTGCAGCCACAGTGCACACAATTCACAAACACTGAAAATAATTCCTCCACCATTCTGTCAGTGGTGACAGTATCATATGCAGTGACAGTAGACATGTCAGAAATTGACATTGTTGGCACGTCCTTCTGTCCAGACCAGATGTCCAAACCGGCCCTTGACTTATGACACAGACGCACGCTTGGCGCTGCTGCTGTGTTGATGCACGTGCGGCTACTGCGCATACATTTCACACACAAACACAGAAAAAAAAGAATTGTTTATTTTTTGTGGAGTGCACTTTGGGGGTTACACTACCCTTTAACAGACTTATGGGACACAGGCGCAAGCTTGGCGCTGCTCCTTTGTTGATGCACGTGTGGCCACAGTGCACACAATTCACAAACACAGAAAATAATTTTGTATTTTGTTTGGAGTGCACTTTGGGTGTTACAGCACCCTTTTAACGGTCAAGCCAGCCGGCCCTATACTTATGACACAGGCGCACGGTTGGCGTTACTTTGTTGATGCACATGCGGCTACTGCGCACACAATTCACAAACACAGAGAAAAATTTTTTTTTTATGGAGTGCACTTTGAGGGAGCACCCCTGATGCACATATCACCCCCTGGACAACACTACAGCATCCCTCTAAGACTACAGCCTTTTTGGGACACTGCACAACATACTCCAGCCAGCCCCTATAGACTTTGGAGTGGACACAGCCCCTATGACTGCAACTGACTGTACAACACAGCCCAGCCAGCCCCTATGACAGCAGCACAACACAGCCCAGCCAGCCCATATGGACAACAGCAGCACAACACAGCCCAGTCAGCCCCTATGGACTGAGTGGTCACAGCCCCTATGGACAACAGCAGCACAACATAGCCCAGCCAGCCCTAGCTCCCACCCTCCCTCTTCACTGTCCACAGCCAGAGTGAGAAATGGCGCCGAGACGGTGACCTTTTATAGAATCCAAAACCCGCGAGATCCGGAAGGTGGGATGATGACGTTTTGCCTCCATTTCAGATCCGAATCAGGCAGGAAAAGTCGAGCCTGACTCGGATACGACTCGGATCGGGGGGGCTCGGGTTTCAGAAATCCGAACCCGCTCATCCCTATTACGGACAGTGATAAACGGCGTGTTTGGGGCCTTAACCCCCACTTTTCCTTGTGCATAATAGAATATATTCCATGTTAGTATTTGTAGCCCTACTTTTTGTATGCTTTTGGATAATAATACATTCTAATACTAAATTCTCACTGTAAAGCATAATGCCACCTTCTCTGTTACACATTTCAATTGCACTAAGTTCTTAAAACTTATGTTGAGATTGAGACACAGCCATCACCTTACAGTTAAAAATAATCTAGCATTGCACTGACAGTTTTATTGGTTGCATAGACCAGGGTACTGATTTATAAGAAAAAAAAAATTAGCACAAGGTCATTATCTTGGGAAAAAATTATTTTCAGCGGTAGCAAGGGGCCTAATTTGATGAGTAAGAATGGAAGTGTGCCCTTCTGCACAGCAAGGGACATCCCCCCAATAAAAATGTGCCTTCTTGATTATTTAACTGCAATAATCATAATAAGGGAATAGGCGGCCAAGCAGTACAACCTGGCCATTTTGTTCTTTGTGAGGCCCAAAAAATAAAATTTCCATTCATTCGGTTGCGCTATACTGGTTTAATATGTACTGCCAACACCCTTCAAGAAAAAAAAATAAATAAATAAATAAAATATATCATGAGTTTACCAGTTACGGTTCCATTGACCAGTTGTGTGAGATTTAAAGGTCAGGGTCTAAAAAAAAAAAACATCTCCTCTACACTGGCCTTGGCTCACTGATTTATTGGATCTTTGTTAAGTTTCTTACTTTGGATTACTGGGCAGCTTCAAAATACAGGTTGAGTCTCCCATATCCAAAATGCTTGGGACCAGAAGCATTTTGGATATCGGATTATTCCGTAATTCAGAATATTTTTATATTTCAATGAGGTATTTCAACGATGGGACCCAGGAGTGAACACACAAATGCATTTACATTGCAATACACCTTAAACACATAAAATACACAAAATACACACAAAAAATATTTTATTTTGTGCATGAGACAAGGTTTCAAAACATAACAAAGTTGGTGACTGTAGAGGGAGGTACACAGTGTCCAGGGCAGCTACAGAGGGGGTACACCATGCCTAATGGTGACTGCAGAGGGAGGTAACACAGTGTCCAGGGCAGCTACAGAGGGGGTACACCATGCCTAATGGTGACTGTAGAGGTGGATACAACATGTCCAGGGCCAGCAGAGGGAGGTACACAGTGCCCAGGTCAGCTACAGAGGGGGGTACAACATGCAAGGGAAATAGAAAGATAAACATACCTTTATCTAGGCTCAGTAGAGCTAATGGTAGCCACTAATGCCTGGTTCAGCATGTGCTGTGATGGGGGAGGTCTGGCAATGGGCTTACTGGAACAGATGGTGGCCTGTGGGGGGGCGGCGAGTGCCACGGGTGGAGGATGCTACAGTGTTCCCTGGGGCAGAGGGTGGCCACTAGTGCCTGCCCGGGGGGGGGGCACAGTGGAACAGACAGTGGCCTGCAGGGAGGGCCGGTGAGTGCAGCGGTTGGGGGATGGATCCGGCGGGTGCTGCTGTGCTCACTAAAGCAGAGGGTGGCTGCTGGTGCCGTGGGTGGGGGCGGTCCTGCTAGGCTCACTGAAGCAGAGGCTGGCCGCTGGAGCCTGCCCGGCGGGTAAAGCGGGGGGTGTCCGCTGGGCACAATGGAGCAGAGGGTGGCCGCTGGTGCTTGGTCTGGTGGGTTGAGGGGCCCAGAGGATGCTGCAAGTGGTTCCAGCGTGGTGGTAAAGTGCAGGCAGAGTTCCTGTCACCTATCATGCCCAGTCTCACCTGTTCAAGCCCCCAATGACATCATGACGTCAGGTCATGTGACACGGCTGCCCAAAAACTACGGGTTTCAGAATATTTCGGTTTATGGAATATGCAGATATGGGAGACTCAACCTGTATATGCAACAGGAAACCCACCAAACCACAGTTTCTCCAACACATCTTAGAAGAAGTAGGCCAGAATTTATGTAATCTTTCTGGGTTGAGGTATGTTCTATGAACAATCTTGAACAGCATTTCAGAGTGATTGATACATTTAGACATTTGAAATACATTTTGAAACAGCAGTTCCCAATCATCATCAGACAATGAAATTTGAAGATCTGCTTCCCATTTGCTTTGAATGGCTAGTTTGTTTTCCTCTAGAGAAGACAGAAATGTTCTATATCACAAAGCTATTCCACCTTTAAGGCACTCAATAGAAAGTGTAGACATCATGTAGGGTGGAGGAGAGGGTAAAGGCTGTGAATGAACAGTGTTAGAAGACATCCAATGGCGGATACGTAAATACCTATAAAAGTCGTTAGTAGGGATAGACCTGTGAAAAGAGGTGACTTCTCATATAAGTGCTGCAACTACAGGATACCAGCACACCAGTAAGATAAAGTCTGGGATCAACTTAAATATTGATAATGAAGTTATGCTGACTGAAGAAAGTGAAGTCCCCAAGGAGCTTGATCAATTTATCCTATGTTTTAAGAGAGTCAGATGTGCTAAGTAATCTAGAGGCTCTATGAGCTGGGCTAGTCCATAAAAGATCTCGCAAAGGGAAGGGTTTGCAAATAGAGCTTCCAATATTTGCCCAGGGTTTAGAAGAGGAGGGAGAAAGCCAGTCCTGTAGTTGAGTCATGAGACATACATACTGGTACAATTCTAGCTTTGGGGCCGCCAGCCCACATCTGGATTCAGAAAGAAAAAGTAGAGATCTAGACAATCTAGATCTTTTTGCCCTCCATACAAACCTTGAGGTAATAGCATAAAATTTGCAAAATAGCTGTGTGGGGATTAAATAGGAGATCGCTCGAAAAAGGTATAGAATTTTGGGTAGCAACATCATTTTAACAGATGAAATTCAGCCTAGCCATGAAGTTTTATAATTCATCCATGACTTAGTTAGACTGGAGAACTGATGTATAAGAGGACAATGTTACATTCTACAGGATCATGAAGGGTTGAAGGAATCTGGATACCTAGGTATTTAAGACTACAATTTTGCCAAGAATATGGGAATTGGGATTGCAAAGCAAGTAGGAAGGACAGATCTACAACATAGGCCTCGGCCCCAGTTTTGGACTTGTTTAGCTTATAATATGAAACTGCAGAGTAGGTTTGTAGAATATCATGGAGGGCAGGTAGGGAGGATTCAGGGTTTGTGACAAATAAGAAAATGTTGTCAGCAAATAGGCATATCTTATGGTGGAGAGAGACAATAAATATGCCAGTAATCAGGGAGGAGGATTAATTTTTTCCGCCAATGGCTCAATTGCAAGGGCAAACATTAAAGGGGAGAGTGGAAACGCCTGGCAAGTACCATTAGATATATCAAAGTTCCTGGACAGAAATTCATTGCTAAAAATACGAGCAGAGGGATCATAATACAATGTGAGCATTGCTCTAAGGAATTGGACAGAGAATCCAAACCAGGCAAGTACCCCAGACATCTATAACCCAGTGGAGCCGGTCACAGACCATGGGTATAGAGTTAGATGAATGGACCTCTAGGATGTTGAACACTCATCTAGTGTTATCAGGGGCTTGTCTACCTAGTATAAAGCCGACCTGATAATAAGAAATCAGGCGAGGGAGTATAGGAGTCAATATATTCGCTATTAATTTCACAAACAGCTTGATGTCAGTATTTAGGAGAGCAATTGACCTATAATTCTGGCACAGAGTGGCACTTGCCAGGCTTGGGGATCGTAATGATCTGGGCTTCTAACATATCCCTAGGGAACGAGTTATCAGTTGTAGTATTGTAGATATCAACTAGAAAAGGGATGAGGGTAGCCTGAAAAATTGTATAGAAACAGTTAGTGAAGTCATCTTAGTGTTCACTCTAGGTCCGGCGCTGGGCACATTTTAGTGATGTAAGAGGTAATGGGAGAAACAAAATGTTTATGAGGTTAACTGGATTTATATTCCATTATATCCCATTGTGATTTAGTTGTATGTGAGTAGATTTGGTGATATTTCAATAGCTAATATAAGCAGAAGAGTGAGTTATAGCTGTAGGTGTGTGAAAGATCTATAAGGCGACAGGTGAGGATGTTATAGTCAGTCACTGTATAAAGATAAGAAAAAAAGATCATGTTTGTTAATAAGAGGGGAGTTGATTATTGAGGCACCAAAGAAGGGTGTGATGCAGGGAGAGTGAAGGATGTTAAAATATTAGAGATGATACCATGGAGCGATATGACAAAAAAAATATTTGTGGTACATAATTTATGAATAAAAGGCAAGATATTTAGGGACAGAACATAATGAAATGCCAATTTTTGAATTGTAATTACCTGTTCTCAGATATATATTAAACTGTATTCGCTAATGCAAATTAGAAGCATATTATTAGTCACTGAGTAGGTCCAATACCACATACAGGTTGAGTCTCCCATATCCAAATATTCCGAAATACAGAATTATTTTGGCATGACTGAGATAATGAAACAGTTTATTTTTGATGGTTCAAAGTACAAACTTTGTCTAAAGCACAAATTATTACAAATATTGGATAACATTACCTTCAGGCTGTGTGTATAGGGTGTATATGAAACATAACTGAATTTTATGTATGTACACAAACTTTGCTTGAGCCACAAAATTATTGAAAATATTGTATAGAATGACCTGCAGGCTGTGTGTATAAGGTGTATATAACACATAAATGCATTCTGTGTGTATATTTGGGTCCCATTCCCAAGATATTTCATTATG
Organism: Taudactylus pleione; assembly: GCA_031769625.1. Taxonomy (NCBI): domain Eukaryota; kingdom Metazoa; phylum Chordata; class Amphibia; order Anura; family Myobatrachidae; genus Taudactylus; species Taudactylus pleione. The sequence continues at coordinate 8,387,020 of JAUIMM010000368.1, read as the reverse complement.
ATATGCAAATATTCCAAAATACGGAATATTCCGATATCCAAAATAACACTGGTCCCAAGCATTTTGGATATAGGAGACTCAACCTGTAATACCAAAAGACTGCAGACCTAAGCGCTTTTATACAGGTCATGGATTCCCATGAAGTGACCTCAAATATCTGTACTGGGGCAGTTTAAGAGAGGAGGGGCTGAGCCCGAGTTCAGTCTCAGAACAGGTGCAGTTGCGAGTAGTCTACTGCGCCGGTCTACGGGAGCATGGAGCCCTCACCCAGTGATTTCTTTACTGTGCATGAGCAAATCCCTAGGAAAATGGCGGCTGCACAATTTTCACAGTGTTTTGTGTAGCACCGACGTGGGATTTCGGAGAGTGAGCATACAAAGTGGGTCCAGGGTGTGAGGTATTTCAGTATCAGTTCTCCATTATAAAACTATTTGCCCCGTGCATTTTCTTAAATTTACTGCACTGGATGTTTTAGATTACATTCCACAGTAGCCAAAATGGAATATGGCAAATTTAGAAACTTCTCCATATAATGAGGGAGATATATCAAGCCTTGGAGAGAGCTAAAGTACCAACCAATCAGCTTCTAACTGTCATTTTACAGGCTGTGCTTGAAAAATAACAGAAGCTGATCGGTTGGAACTTTCTCTCCAAGGCTTGATACATCTCCCCCAATATCTGTATAGATGGCAAACACAAAAAGTATACAGCCCTCGCTAATAACAAAATACTAAAAATAATGTAATTTACAGTCCTGGAGGAATTGTAATATCCTATAACCACTAAGCTGGGCCCCTAGCAACCAATCATAAGCTCTGACAGCAAACATAGCGGTGAAGACAAGCAGCTAAGCACTTCTTATTTGGACAATGTTCTGAAGACATGACCTGGGCTGAAAATGAAAGAAAAGTGCCAGTGGCCTGTGTTTTGTGTACATTTTGGCAACTGTTCTTCTCACATCAATTCCAAGCCAAGTTGTATCTCAGCTCCTTCCATGAATTCCACTGCTACAAGAATCTTTCCTCTGCTGCCAATCCAGCATTGTCCTAGCAAATTCCCATCTTCAAACACTCACAGAGAGAAAAAAAAAATAATCAAGCAAAGAAAATATGGCACAAAACGTTTTTAAGGACCACCTGTTGTCTATTATTTTTGCATAGCACTTACTCATAAATCATAACACAAGGTAATTAATCAAGCTGTCAAGTAGAGGGTCAAAGGTTATGTCACAGTGTCAGGAGGTTAGGCCTAGGCTGATGGAGGTCAGGGTCACACTGCATTCCTCATTATCAAGTTGGGATGAGAGACTGGCTCTAGCAAACAAAAGTGAAAGCAGATGGACAAGTGAGTGGATTGAAAGAGGAGGAGGGGGGGTGGAATGAATACGAAAAAATTTTGCAGACAAAAAGGAAAGCGAAGAACGTGTCAGCTGCCTTCAAAGAAAGGGGTGAATAGAAGGGGGATACATTGACATGGGCTCAAAAGACATCACATACGACAGAGAAAATATGGTTCTTGCTATGCAAATAACAAGAGACAGGAAAATTTGCTTGGCTGATTTGCAAGGGGGAAAAGTAATAGAAGAAATTGCTGTCATTTGCTCAGTTTTCAGGCAGAATGGAGCACTTTTACAGAAAGCCGCTAAATATGGGATCCCCTTACGTTAACACTGGGATTTTATTTGTGCAATTAAACAGCTTTAGAATAATGTGGAGCAATCACTTGCCAAACAAAAACTTTTTAAGCAGCTAATATATTTTCATTATACATGTCAAATCAATAGATGACATTATACATCTGCACTTACTGTAGCTACTCCCCTACTGTATCCACTCAAGCCCATCCTATTGTATTATGCCCACTACTGAAGTCCGTCTATACTGAAAGCTTATAGAATTTTAACCCTTTTTCCAAATCATTGATGGCATTTTATAGTGAAATTGTTCCAATCTGTTGGTTGACACTACGAAGTACATCACCATAGTAACTCCTTGTGTACCTCAACATCCCAACCTTGTATTTCACCAAATTGTCTACACTTTATAAGGGCAACTTAAAAAAAAACTGGAACATGGAAAAAGTGTTCTATAAGTCACAACAACCAATCAGATGTCTGTATTCATTTCCCAAACTGCTCTAGGAAAATTGTGGCAGGTTCACTTTTTTTCCCTTTTGTACCACATTTCATAACGCCCACATTATACATGCCTGTCTCATGATGGGCATTTGATTAAAACACAGCACTGTGTAAAGTGTTGGCATGAGCTGAAGAAAATGCACAACATCGTCTTTCTTTGTGATTAAAATAACTTCAATATAATCGTTTGCATCTTTATGTATGCAGCCATAAGGAGCACATAAACCTGTTAATTTCCCCCAGGATGACAAACATTATAAATATTAGATCAATATATTGGTCGGAATTAGATGCAGAACACTGTGCAAAATTAGCTGTCACTCCTTCTTCAAAATCTTTGTTAATCTCATTTTGAATGTTTGCAGCTTTATCAACACATGCATCAATGTCAACTCCTTAGTTACTGAACCGCTGTACTTGGAGCAAGATATAATTAAAATGTTTTGGCACAGAAAAGGTGAAATTGTATCTTCCTCCATTCCCAAAGGAATCTGTAAAACATGTTAGATATAATGACAAACACACAACCTTATCTACAGCTTTGACACTTTGGGTCAACCAAGTGCTATTTATTTCAAAACATTCACTTTGCACTTACCCGATGCTGTCAACTGCAGTGTTAACTACTTTTAATGGGTATTTTAGCATCAGGCTTTAAAAATAATATTATGTTTTCAGACAGGGTAATGAATTCTCTTCTTGGAACCATTTGCTGATATTAAACATTATATTACACCAAATCAATAGCTTCTGATGCTGAATTTATTAGAAAGGAAAATATTAACATCTTCATTAAATACTGTATGCTCCATTCACTTCAAAGCAAAATGAGCCATCAAAATATTTTACTTCCACATCCAGGTTGCAAATGATCTTCAGTTCCCAAAGTGCTGTAATCTCACTTTTATCCTGCCTTCCAAGCTCTGAGATCCAACACTAACACTGAGGAGTATATAGGGTCATAGGAGAGGGACCGAACCAAATTGCTACAAGGGTACTGTGTGGAAAGAGAGATGGTTTTAATAAAGTGGACATTCTCCATGTAGAAAATACATAGAATCCGACCGGAGCAACATGTGCTTTATGGAAAGGCATAGCTACACCGTTCAATTATAGCGCTCATTTAGGATATTCTAATTAGGGCTATGTAATTTATTGGCTAGACTATGTACTACTCAGAAAGTGAGACATCACAAAGAAAAATCGCTTAACCTAGTAGACGCTTAAGGCTCTATTCATGTACATTACAAAATGGCTACTGGAAAATTACTATTCATCGCATCATATCGGTGCGATAAGTAGAGATATGGTAAGAACTTACCTTTGTTATCTCTTTTTCTAAGAGAACCATAGGGTCCACAGGGTGACCTTGGGGTATAGGTGATACAGAGTCATCCGGGCACCTCACGCAGTAAATTTTTCTCCCAGGATGCAACGGGTCTCCCTCTATACCCCGCCCCTGGGCCGGAGGCTCCTCAGTTTTGTTGGGAACCCGGCCGGAAAAGGATAAAAGAGAGAAGAAAGTCTGACACACACTAGAATCACCTTCTCACACAGAAGGAGATGGAAACCCGGTGACCAGAGCGAAGCCCAACTGAAGCACAGGTGCGTGTGCCCTGTGGACTACGTAGATAAATAGATAACAAGGGTAAGTTCTTACCATATCTCTACTTTCCTACTTCAGAATCCATAGAAGGTCCACAGGGTGACCTTGGGGATTCCCCAAGCAGTACCTTCAAGGGCGGGGATGCTCCTGTGCAGAAAAGAGAATCTGCTGCCTGAAGGAAGCATCCTGAGTGGCAAAGGTATTAAAAGAGTAATATCTCAAAAAGGTCTGGATAGAAGACCACATGGAAGCTGAAAAGCAGAGGCAACACGATGAGCTGTCTACAAAGGACCGACAGACCGAGTAGAATGAGCAGTAACAGAAGGCGGCACTGGAAGGCCCTCATGAGTGTAAGCCTCAGAGATTGCCATGTGAAGCCACCTAGCCAAAGTTTGTTTATTGGCTGGCCAACCCTTCTTGTGGAATCCGTAGAGGACAAACAAGGAGTCTGACTTCCGAAGGGAACTGGTACGATCCACATAAATCCTGAGGGCACATACCACATCCAATGAGGACTCACCTGCTGAAAGGTCTGGCGGAATTAAAGGCCGGCACAATAATTTCATTAATGTGGAAACTAGAGACCACCTTAGGAAGGAACCCACGGCGAGTTTGAAGCACTGCCCTGTCCCTGTGAAAAACTAGAAATGGGGAACAACAAGAGAGCCCCCAAATCGGAAACTCTTCTGGCAGAAGCAATAGCCAGAAGGAAAACAGTCTTGGCAGTAAGCCATTTGAGGTCCACTGAGGATGCAACGGGTCTCCCTCTATAACCCGCTCCCGGGCCGGAGGCCAGTCTGTGGACCTTCTATGGATCCTGAAGTAGAAATATAGTAAAGTTTTGTAGCCATTCAGTAATACCTACTTATCCTGCGACCTCCTCCCATAAACAGCCCCTCTGCCAAACCCGGCAAGCAGTGCAAAGACTGACATATTGGGGGTCGGTTAAGTCATCTTCTCACTGCGCATGGGTCGCCAGTGACTTCTTCTCACTGTGCATGCACCGGCAATGCCTTACACTCCAATGTCAACCCACTTCACAGGGCAGACGCAGGAGACAAGGGGGTGCAGTGACGGAGGAGCAGGAGCAGTGAATCTGCATATAGAAAAATCTACTTTTGTGTATGCTTGAATTAAGATTTATCTCATCATACACAAACATGTATCAATAAATAAAACTAACAACATCTGCATTAATTCACAGTCTAAAGTACTAGTCACTGTCTTTGCTGTGTAATGTCATAATTGTGTTACACTTTCCCCATACATTAACAATGACAATATTTACTGTAGAGGACTGTTCGGTCTCTATTAATTTGTGACTGCGATCGCCGATACCATCTTGATGACATAAGCAAATGGTTAATATGAATATTTATTAAGCATCTGGCACTCGGCTCCAGCTCTTGTTGATGCTGACAGTGAGCAGCAAAATAAGAGTAGACCACCATGAACTATTCCTGCTGTGAGAGCTGGATAAATGCCTACCCAAAATACTGCATGGAGACTCTTATAAACAAAGCAACAAAACATTTAATGGAGCTTAATTAAATAAATAGGAGTGTGAAAAGTCATCAAACACATAGCTCTATATATTTTAGATTGATCACCCTCTTCTCCTTGACACCCTACACTCTATTGGCCTTCACAGCACTGTTCTCTCCTGGTTCTAGTGCTCTACTAATGACACATCCCTCTATCTGTTGGGGTTCCTCAAGTCACTGACCTCCGAACTTCTCCCTATAGATCTTAATAGAGGTGAACAAGTTCCCCCGACAAGAGTGAACCAGACTCCCTTCCTCATTCCAAATATTACAAGTAATTTAGGCGACATCATCACTACGGTGTACAATCTAGCAGAACACTCATTCCCGTCTAGTCAACTTATTAACATGCATAAAATATTAATTTGGTATATGGAAGAATATAGCTGGCGACTAGAGCACATCTGTATAATGTGCCATTCAGAACATCTTTTAAAATATGTAATAGCAGGAGGGATGCATAAAAGAAGAAACCTCTTGTGATACATAAATAGTATAGGTACACAGAGAAAAAGAGCCTTTTAACATACGTGAAGAATTCTACTCAACAGCTTAAAAGAAATTAATAAAAGATTTGTAGAGCCTTTTGAAATATCTAAAAATTCAATTTGAAAAGTTTCTCCAAAGTGAAGTATTATAAAGGATATTATTAATTTTACAAATTAATATTGAAAGCAAAGAATATGGTAAAAATATAATTTTGAATCCAACACAAAATGGCTTAGCAAGCATTGAAAACTAAAGCTGGTAACTTTTATTTTGTTTGCATTTCATAGCTTAATTATAAAAATTAATAAAAATGATATTTAAAATATATCTTTTACACTCACTTTGTCAGGAATCTCCAGTGAGTTTGGAACAATTTTGAAGAACTTGGCTTGTGGTTAAAGTTTTCTGTAATATTGCTCAGGAAAAAAAAAAAAAACTAAACTATTGTGAAAGGGTCTATATTATCTAAATGTATTATCTAAAGTGATCAGATCTAAAATAGCTTCAGAGAAACGGACACAAATAACAGAAAAAACATAACAAAAGTAATAATGTTGACATCACAATGTTGACAGTTATGTCAACAGTTGAAATATTGATATTAAACATACAGACACCTGAAGAATGTCAAAAGGTCAACATGTGAAATGGCGACATTCTGCATGGACCAACAGCAGAGAATTAGGGTTAGGCACTTGGGACCGGAGGGTTAGGCAATTGGGACTGTGGGGTTAGGCTACGGGAGAGGAGGTTATGGCTAGGCACTTGGTACCAGAGGGTTAGAAATAGGCTGCGAGAGAGGAGGTTATGGTAATGCACTAGGGGGGGATTAGTGTAAGGCTGTAGGAGGGAATGTTATGGTTAAGCACTAGGAGGAGGGTTAGACTGCAGGAGGTTATAGTTATAGTTATAGTTAACTACAAGGGGGATGGTTAGGGTTAGTCATACTTACCTCCAGAAATAATGCAGGATCAGCTGGAAGTCATCCTGATGTCACAAGTGGACCTTTAAGACACCGCTGGAGCCACAAGACCCGCCATATCAGGTCACCATTAGACCATCAGAGGCAATTGATGAAATGTCAATATGATTTGATAGTCAATAAGTGTCCACAAGATGAATGTCAATATGCCAAGCATGTCGAAATTCTGACCATGTCAATATTATCAATGTCGACAAAATATACCACACCCTTATAAAGGGAGAACTGAAGCCCTGATTCAGAGCCGGATGCTCTGACAGAGCACTCGCTCTGAATCAGGGCCGTCCCTTTGAATTTAAGAGCGGCCTCCTGGCCGCTCGCATAGCTGTGGGTGACCACCCACAGCTATAGCGAGCGGCCAAAATGATGGTTGCGATGGTCAAGACCATCGCGACCATCGGGCTTGCGACGAGACCCTTGCGGTAGGGTCTCGTCTGCTGCAAGCCCTGGAGTGCTTTTGGCCCTCATTCAGAGCCACTCGCTAGCGGCAGTACGCTCGTTCCGAGCGATGTTCGCATATCTGCGCATGCGTACGGTTTTTAGTACACATGCGCGAACCTGTCAGTGCGGCCGAAAATCGTTGGTACGCAATATAGCGAGGGCCTGCTATTTTGAGTGACAGAATGAGGCGTATGTGGGTGGTAACAGGGGAAGGTGCTTGAAAACGGGGAGTGGAGATCCGAACGCAGGCGTGCTTAAAGGTCAAAACGGGCGTTTTAAGGGAGTGCATAATTAAAACAGCAGCGTCATTGACCACGCCACTTGGTTTTTTTTAACTCAGAACTGCTCGCAAAATAGCGGTTGAAAACACCAACCACAAGAATAGCGAGCAGTTCATACGCTGTACGTTGTACTCGATTAATCTAATAAATAGCGGACATGACGTATGGTGCGTGCGGCCAGGGGGCGTTTTTATCAAATAAACGAGCGTATGTTTTGCTCGCTCGTTCAGACTTAGAGGTGTGAACAGACTGCAATTTGCGAACGGATCATTTGAATAGCCACCCCTTGTTTTTGAACGAACGACCGCAAATAGCGAACGGCTCTGAATCAGGCCCAGTATCTTCAAAATTAGCACTCAATGTGTATCCACCAAAAAAATTTATATCCATCAAAAAAGTAATAATTGTGATATGTAATATACCTTACTCACTTAGTAACTACATATACACCTGCTCATCAAGGTATCTTTACTCTATAGACGACACAATCTATTCAAGGGAAAGCGTACCTTACTCACATAATTGATATGCCTGTTTCTAGTTATCGGGAGTGCTTTTTGATCCTATTCTAAAAATCTATTTGTATACACTATCGTTTTCTTGTATTTTGGGCAAGAGTAGGATAGGATTGGAGCTACAGCATACCGTTTTAGTTGCGCCCAGACATCTCCTTTCTATAAATTTTGTATAGAAAACTGAATTCTACCTAATTGAACTATAAAGATTCCTCTACATTCTGACAAAGATACCGACAGTCCAATGAATTTTGACTCGATAAACTGATTGATGTAACTGAAAGATGTTAAATACACAACAAAATAAGCAGAACCACGTTCTGGGCAATAGAACACGACAATTTTTCTGCCTTTTCCAGTGTTGGATGATTATTGCTAATATATTCTGAATGACGCTTCCAAATGGTGGCAAACCGGTAGGATAGGAACAATTATTGTTCAGTGTAAGGCCAGTTTAAGAGTTTTCAACTATATATATTGTACAGTGGTGCTTGAAAATTTGTGAACCCTCTTATTTTAACACGCCATAAAAGTAGATAAAGAGAACCGAATCAAACAAATAAGACAAAAAATTTAGACATGCTCATTTTTTTATTGAGGAAAACGATTCAATATCACATATCTGTGAGTGGCAAAAGTATGTGAACCTTTGCTTTCAGCATCAGGTATGACCCCTTTGTGCAGCAATAACTGCTTTTAAATGTTTCCGGTAATTGATTAGTCCTGAACATTGGCTTGGAGGAATTTTACCCCATTCCTCCATACAAAACAGCTTGGTGGGTTTCCTCCCACGAACTGCTCACTTCAGGTCCTTCCACAACATTTCAGTTGGATTAAGGTCAGGACTTTGTCTTGGCCATTCCAAAACTTTACATTTATTATTTAACTATTCTTTGGTCGAATGACTTGTGTGCTTTGAGTCTTTGTCTTGCTGCATGACCCACGTTCTCTTGAGATGCAGCTCATGGACAGATGTCCCGACATTTTCCATTATAATATTCTGGAATAATTCAGAATTTATTGTCCCATCAATGATTGCAAGTCGTCCTGGGCCAGATGCAGCAAAACAGGCCCAAACCATGATACCACCACCACCGTTTCCACGGGAAGCAGTCGGGAAGCCGACGGATGGAACCGCCGGCTTCCCGACTGTCTAATCCCGGCAAGGCTTAAATGACAGGCGTCAAGGTCCCGAAGCCTGTCATTTTACCTACGCTGGGAGACCGACGCCCAGCTTCCCAGTCGAAGGTAAGTCAGGCGCGGATGGGGGGTAGGGTTAGGTTGGCGGCTCCCGGGGAGGACTTGGGGTAAGGCACTCCCCGGGAGGCTTAGGGGGAAAAATTAGGTTAGTCAATACTTACCTTTGACGATTGGGATTTCCTCCACTGTTGGGCTGCCTCTGTTGGGATTAGAACCGCCGGTGTATTCCATTTCCACAGATGGTATGAGGTTTTTATGCTGGAATGCATTGTTCTCCTTTCCCCAAACTTGATGCTTCTCATTTAAACAAAAAAAGCTTTATTTTGGACTCCTCTGTCCACAAAACATTGTTCCAATAGTCTTGTGGTTTGTCCAGGTGATCTTTAGCAAACTGCAGAAGGGCAGCAATGTTCTTTTTGGAGAGCAGTGGCTTTCCTGCCATGCACACCATTGTTGATCAGTGTCCTCCTGATGATGGACTCATGAACATTAACAATAGCTAATGTGAGAAAGGCCTTCAGTTGCTTAGAGATTACCATGGGTTCCTTTGTGACCTTACAAACTATTAGACGCCTTGCTCTTGGCATGATCTTTGTTGGTCGACTAATCCTGGGGAGGGTAATAATGGTCTGGAATTTCCTCCATTAGTACACAATCTGTCTGACTGTTGATTGGCGGAGTCCAAACTCTTTAGAGAAGGTTTTGTAACCTTTTCCAGCCTGATGAGCATCAACAACTCTTCTTCTGAGGTCCTCAGAAATCTCCTTTGTTCATGGCATGATATACTTCCACAAACAGGTGTTGTGAACATCAGACTTTGATAGATCCCTGTTCTTTTAAAAAGACAAGTTGTCCACTCACACCTGATAGTCATACCATAGATTGAAATACCTCTCTAATTTCATTTTTAAAATATCTGCTAAGCCTAAAGGTTCACATACTTTTGACACTCACAGATATGTGATATTGGATAATTTTCCTAAAAAAAATTGAGCATATCTAATTTTTGTCTCATTTGTTTGATTTGGTTCTCTTTATCTACTTTTCGGACTTGTGAAAATCTGAGGTAGTTTAAGGCCAAATTCCAGCAGAAATATAGAAAATTCTGAAGGGTTCACAAACTTTCAAGCACCACTGTATATTAATATAACAAAGTATGTTAAGTGACAGTTTATTGTTGATTTTAGAGACGCCCGTGTCTCCCTAGCTCTCATTTCTGTCCTTCTCACCCCACATCTCCAAGTATCTAATCTTTGTTCTCTTAATTTCTTCTCCATCTCGACTCTATCCCCCTACCTTTCCTTCTCCCCATCTCTCATTTGTCCCCCTCAGCCCCAATTTCCCTGTCTCTCATCTATCTCCCTCACTCTCATCTGTGTTCCCATCCCTACAGTCTCCCTCTGATCTCTGTCCACATCATCTTCTTACCTCATCTTCTTCTAATCTCCCACTCTTTCCCTGGTTAGTCTCTATCAACTCTGGCCCCAATCTACAGCTGGGGCACGGAGAGGATGGGAGACGAGAGCACAGCAGGGTAAGGGGGTACAATATTAGGACAGGACTGTTCCCTGCTGTAAGCACCTGCAGCCGTCTCCCCCACTGGCAGTGTCCGTGAGTAGAAAGGAGGGGGTCTGACTGCCGATGCTGACAGGGGATTATATAATATTGATGCTGTAGGGCAGTGTTTCTCAAACTCGGTCCTCAGGACCCCACACAGTTCACATTTTTCAGGTTACCCAGCAGGAGCACACGTGTATTCATTACTCACTGACACAGGTGGAGCTAATTATTTCACTTGTGTTTCTATGAAGAGACCTGGAAAACATGCACTGTTTGGGGTCCTGAGGACCGAGTTTGAGAACCTGTGCTGTAGGGGATTATATAATAGTTATATAACATATAATCCATGTGAAACGCAAACATTATTTGTTGACTCGATAAGATAGACACATACCCTAACATAGATAAAATCTATAACAACTAGACCCTTTTCTGGGAAAGAAATACAACCACACTATAAAGTTTTTAAATTGCATTTTGTTTTGTTTTTTGCAGTCATTCATGTCATAAAGTCATCGCTTTCCCAGTGGTTTGGTTAATTCTGTAATGTTGTGAAAACTCAGACTATATGTAAACATTTTGCCTTTAAACTCTTCAGCATCAAATTTGCTCCCACATTTTAAGTGATCTTACCACTCGTCTATAATCAGGATTTTATGCTGCTTATTTTCTTAAGACTACCCTTTCCACAGCAAACTAATGACCTTCTTGTGGTTAAATCCCCAAATCCCTATTTCTGCCTAATCCTTCTCAATCTCACTTCTGCTTTTTATACTGATCCTCATTCTTCAAGCTCTTGACACTATTGACAAGGCTCTACTTAGGTTCTCCTCCTACCATTTCCAATCATCCTTTGCCCTTTCTAAAGCCCAACTTTCAGTCCTCATCATCCTTTGCGAGTTTCACTCAGTTCTCAGTAGTACTCTATAATGGGAATTCTTACTTAGGTTAAACAACTTACATGATCTAATATGAAAATGTTTGATCTCAAAGACCATGTAAATTGTCTAAAAACAAAGAGCACAGATGGGTTGAATGAACTGATGGACTCTCAGAACAAGTCTTAGTTCACCTACAGTGGTGGCGGTCCACAAACACAAATATACGTGTAATGTGATTAGATCATTCTGAAGTATGCACCTTGCAGGTATGTGGTTAGATCATTTTGAAGTATCGCATTCATCTCATCATAAGGTCATTTCTCTGTAAATACACTCAAACAAAAACTGGATGTTTTACATGTAATATAAAGTGTGGATCTTCCATACGAAACATCCAAACAGGTGTGTAATACATGCAATGGCAGAAAGCTGTGATGCACACTTGTTTCCTCATTCCTATATTATTAAACATCATCCTATAAAAGAGATCTTTTCTTTTTCCTTTTAAAGTTTTTTTTTTTTTGTTGTAGAGGGACACCCTTTTTATTATTGTGATTTTATTTGGCAGTTTGGGGGTATATAAAAACTCTCTGCCCTCCTTAACTGAGAAATAACAGGTCATGTTTTAAAGTGAATATTCTAAGTTTATTTAAGAAAGCATGGGTCGACAAACCAGCCCCACAAGATATACTATCAGATGCATATTTCACCTTTCAAATCACAATACCAACCCCATCCAACCATATCTACTCTGCCATCGTTTACATCACACAAGTGCCCAATTCCATCATACAATGTAATTGATGCCATCCTCTTGCATGCAATTTCTGAGCCAAGTGACTCATCATTTAACGACAATTGTATTTTTCCCAATTTCGACACACATGGTATCTAAGTATTCATCACAATCTGTAATACAAGCATACTACAGATGAGTGGTATATAAAAAAGAAAAGCCTATGTAGTATATAGCAAATTCTTATAAAAAAAAACTATACTCGTATGGCACAAATTAATGGTGCTTGAAATAGGATGCATTTTAGTAATTTTACACCGGTGGCATGAACTGAACGTTTTATGGTTAGTAATAAATAAAATGGCTACTGTAACACGGTGTATTGAAATGAGGATTCCAGACAGGCAGGTATTTTTGGTAATGCAGTGGCTTTTTGATAACAGCAACCACTGCACCTTAGCATAATGTGAGTTTAGGCCTGCCCACATACAGGCACTTACCTTAAAATAAACAAACATAAAAGTCTCAGCACTCCTTGTGCTAATCAGTCAGTCACAATTTGGGCATGCTCTCCCAGCATAGCCCAAATCCTGACACTACAACACTATGGGCCTCATTCAGAGGCGGTCGGAGGATGCAAGCGGTCGCTCAGAAACTGTTGCGGTCGTTAGGCTGTGGATTAACACCCACAGCTCTAACGACCGCTCCGGTGATGGTCGCGATGGTCAGAGACCATCGCGACCATCGGGGCTTACGACGAGACCCTAGGGTAGGGTTTCACTTGTCGTTAGCCCCGGAGAGCTTCTGGCTCTGTCAGAGCCGGAAGCTCTCCACTGACATCACTAGTGATGTCAGTGGGGCCGCCCCCAAATGGTAGGCGTTCCCATGGGAATGCCTCCGTTTGGGCTGCCACCCCCCCGGCCCGCCTTCCAAACGGGGCGAGCTGTCAATCAACATCAATAGCTCGCCCCCTTTGGATCGAGACCCGCTACGACCGGCGCTGTCGGTCGTAGCGGGTCTCACGCATACGCACGACGGCGCTGGCGCCGTCGTGCGCATGCTCTGTGGGGGGCCATCGACCCGGACCGAGCGCATTAGCGCTAACGACCGGGTCTGAATGACCCCCTATGTCCCTACTTCCTGGCTGCTACTCAGCATCAGGGCAATGAGCATCAGGTGTGTGAGACTTTTAAACCCTTCCTGTGCTCCAGTGATTATTCCAGCTGGGTCTGTGTAAATGTGAAAAGCTGGAATTCCACACCTCCACTGCTAATGCAGAACGCACAGGTTTCACTCCAGCCTCCCTTGGAGGGAGCCGATTCCACCAGAATGTGGGCAATTCAGGTGAGAGACAACCCCTCTCACCACACTACTTACAACTTGGCATTACTCGCTACCAGTGCAGTAACAAAACAGCAGTGCGCCCTGTGCCAGCCCCACCCCCTAAATCAGTGACGTCACGACATGACACCCAGGCGCCGTGGCCCCCAGCTCTGGGAAGCAGAGCACTGCACAGAGCATCCTAAGGACACTCCAGGCAGCTCTGCAGCGTGGCTGTCTGGAACTCTGCAGTAGCGCTACAGGCTTCAGGGTGCCATTCTTGGAATACAGAAGTATACATCTGTATTTCTCCAGATTGTCAGTTGTGCACTTAAAAAGGGTTGTGTTCCAGTTAGCAAGACCCGCCCCCTCTCTTTGCCCAATCACATGATCCCTGTTATTGTGTGCAAAATGAATTAGAACACTGTCCCCAGCCTATGAAACATTTTATGTTGACCTCAACAAAAAGGGTCTCAGCTCTTTTCTACGGCTCTAGTGTATTTTTATTTATTTTGTACAGTTTTGTATTTAGAGCTCTAGTGTTTTGCGAATATGTAAAAAATGACCCGTGGTCCTCAACAGTTTTCTGACATGAGGTAATGTGTGAGCTACTATAATTTCCATTTTTTTTTTTTTTTTATATTTGGGTGTGAGGGAAGATTAATATTAGTTTTATAGAGTAGTGTTATTTCGGTAAGATTGTCAGATTTATATACAGTATGACACTTAAATTAAAGCAGAGCTTACTTTATTTTTTTAAGTTTATTATAATTATGAATAATTTTAGTTTTCTAATTTTAGTTTTTATATCAGATTTCTGCTCTACTGCCTAATTTTCTATTCTGCATACAATTCTGAATTGTTCTGTTATGCTGTACATGTAGACAATCGCATTGCATCTCCTTATGTAAATTTCAGCAGCAGTTCTGCATGGACAAATGCACTTCTATTGTGCTTTATATCTTGCATGTAGATCATTAATGTAAAGCTGTAAGCTTTATGGGTGTCTCCATGACTGATATTACCCCTGGGCACCTTCTGCTGTAAAACCAGATCTGATTTTACCATTTAGAATGAGGTACCGTTGCTTCTTACATTACATGATTAGACAGGGTTTCTTGCTTGCACACTGTGTTGTAGAAATGGGCGACAGTGCTGCTGCCTGGGGCACAGTGTCACTTCCCCTGTTGCTCCTCTATTTGTCATGCAGGTCTGGCACCCTGCAATCTAGAAAGCCATCCCTTGAAGCATCCGTAAAATCCAGGTGCTCAACTTCTCAACTGGCAACTTTCCGGCCCAGAGCGTCCTTAGAATGCTCAACTTCTCCCTGGTTTCAGCGACAAGCCGTCACAGAGCTGCCAGGGGCATCCTAAACTCAGCTACTCCTTGGTCCTGGTGGCCCCTACCCCATGTAATTATGTCACATGTTCAGGGGCGGAGCCGACACAGGAAGCATTTTTGCTTTGCTACAGCCTTGGTCACTTATATTATTTACTAGTTGTTACTGGATAAGGTTTCGCACTTTGTGAATTACAGTAGCAACACACTGGGCCGAATTCAATTCAGTGCGATGATGAATAGCCGCTGGAGGTAGCTCCCGAAGCTATTCAATACACCCGCTGTTTGGGCGGCTAAAGGATTTCTTCTCGCACCCCCCTGGGGATGCGAGGAGAAATCAAACAGTGGCGGGCGTGCAACCGTTTGCCGGCTTAGCGTTGGTGTTTGCCGGCTTAGCGTAGTTGTTGCATTATTTTTGCATACAAAATTCCACAGGGGAGAAAAAAAAAAGATGCGGCACAGTACAAGGGCACTCACTAATGTGTTCTGGCCACTCCACACCCTCACTATCAGCCACCCTCCTGTATGTCAGGTTGTGGAGAAGGAGGATGGGATGGGGACGGGGTTTACGGTAGATGTGATTCCTGGCTGCTGCTGACACCAACACACATGGAGGTCACACACACACCTGCAGAAGACTACCAGCATGTCGGGAAAGAGAAAAATGAGGACAGCGCTGTAATTATGGACTAACTAAGCTGATGGAAACTTACAATTTCTTAATTTGTCATTAGGGGGTGTCCAAGGGGTCCAGGTGCAAGTCCCAACAATTTTTCCCTAAAAAAAAAAATTTGACTTGCTCTGGATGCGCTAAAAAAAATAAAAATGCGCTAAAAAAAACCCAACTTATACCCAATTGGATACCAAAAATCTCGCACCTGTGGGAAAAACCCAAGCATTTGGAAACCCCCTTCTAGATATCTTTGTGTTTGCCCCTAGTTGTAATGCTATTTATCTAATGTATAGATACTAACAAAATTCATAAAGTGAGAGTGCTAGATGGGACAAGTCTAGTAGACTCATGCTGGATACACACTAAACAGAAGATTATGGTTGTTCGTACACACTGAACGACCATCATCTGTGTTCAGTGTGAAGGAGGGGGTGGGTCCCGCTGGCCGGGAGTGTGTCTGCCCCCCTTCCCGGCTGCTGCATGTGTACGGGCGATCTGCCAATGGAGAGATATTTTTGCAGATATTTCTGTGGAGCACAGGCAATGCGATATGTCTGTGAACGACGTAGTTCACAGACATATCACGGGTACACACTGTCCGACGGGCAGCAGATATAGTGCCCGAACAATTGATCGGCCAATATATTTGTCAGTGTGTACCCAGCTTCAGAGAGAACTTAAAAAAAAAATTACAAAAAAGACATCAATCAGGAAACAGGATAACGGGGAGACAGAGATTCCGATCTGTTATAATTTAGTGGACACTGGCATACCCATAATGGGTGCAGGGTGTGCAGCTACCAAGAGTCAAGGCGAGCCCACATTGAATATACTTATATACCTACCTTGCGGCCACCACTGGACAAAATCACCCAACAAATGTCACCAGCCAAAATATATAAATAGATAAATATATATCTCTCAACAGGTAATCCGGCACTCCAAAATAACAATACCAGTAACTGCAGGCGGTGCCCTCACAGTCATTCAATATAGATAATAGAAGTTCAGCACTTGTCACAAACAAAATATCAATCAGATCGCGATAAGTTTTATCAAATTCACAGACGAAAGTACTCCTATGGGTTGCCCAATGTTAGAACTGCAGTTAAAAAATATTGGCACGTAATCAAGTCAGATAGAACATTACCATTATCTGCTACTGAGTTAATGCCTAGCTGTGCACGTGGGAGGAACCTATGAGATCTCTTATTAAAAGCAGATATTGCCAAGATCTCTAAAGACAATGGCCCTCATTCAGAGCCGGACGCTCTGAGCAGAGAGCTCGCTCTGAATGAGGGCCGTCCTCCATAAAAATGGAGCGTCCTCCTGGACGCTCGTATAGCTGTGGGTCACCACCCACAGCTCATACGAGCGTGCAGGATGATGGTCGCGATGGTCTTGACCATCACGACCATCGCCAGTGCGACCAAAAGCCTGTGGTCGGGGTTTTCGACCACAAGCCCTGGAGTGATTTTGGCTCTATCAGAGCCAAAATCACTCCCACTGACATCACTAGTTGTTGGCATGTTCTGTGACATCACAGTTGTTGGCATGTTCTGTGACATCACAGTTGTTGGCATGTTCTGTGAATGAAATGATGCACATCCTCAAACAATCCATTTTAATTCCAGGTTGTGAGGCAACAAAACATGAAAAATGCAAAGGGGGGTAAATACTTTTGCAAGGCACTGTATATAATATATATATATATATATATATATATATATATATATGTGTATATATATATATATATATATATATATATATCTTTTTTTTTTCATTTGCTTTAATCCTGACTCTAAAAGGTCCAAGTGAATACACATGTCTTTCAAAGGTTGGATTCAATTTAGCAAATTTATTAATTAGGATTATTAGTAGAAATATATTCTCAAACTCTACTTAATCCAGAAAGCAGACAGAATTACTAATTAACACTAGCTGTGCTATTGTGTGGGTAGAGAAGATATTCCAATGGAACAGCAAAATAGCTCGCTGTGTGAACAATCTTTAATAGATCTTTTAACCAAACATTTCCGTGTGTATATTATCAGACACTAAGAATACAATCCCACAAATAGATGTAATTAGAATCACTGTTACCAGAAATATTCCATGGAGTTCTAGAAATGTACTTCAGAACTTTAAAAAGTTAGCTGCATTAAATCTATTTCAAAAGCAAGCCTTGTTTATCTTAACAATTGGAAGTAAAATTCTATAGGGTAATATTCTATTGTGTTGCTGATGGGCATGAGTGCCCATTACTTACTGCACATGTCGCTCCCAAATTGAACAAGTATAGACGCATAAAATGGCTAAACCCGTGCAGTTTGAACATCCAAAAGCGAGACTTTTCACAGATTTCTGCATGCCACCTAAGGAGGGTGCGAATAGAAGTAATGGGTGCCCACTGAACTCGTGCCCATTAGCATAAAAATGTAATAGCTCCCGGTCACTTTAGATGGGAGACCAAAACAATTGCATTCCCCCCTACTGTTTGCGTATAAAAAGGTGAAAACAAGGAGTATGTATGAAGTGCACCTATAGATAGCACACAGTGCATGCAGTCATTTTTATAGGGTAGAACACAGGGGTAGATGTACAAAGCCTTGGAGAGAGATAAAGTACCAACCAACCAGTTCCTAACTGTCATTTTTCAAATACAGCCTGTAAAGGGACATTTAAGAGTTGATTGGATGGTACTTTAATCTTTCTCCATTTATCTATCTCCAATGTTTAGTACATCTCCCCCTGTACACTATTCAAAAATCTAAAAGTAGATTACGAAATGAATTGTGATACTGTCAACACGGCGACAGAGGAACTGGACCTTGGAGATTCAGACATAAGCAACCAGTATAGTCAAGTAGTAAGAAAAGCCCAGAGAACAATTGGTTGTATAGTAATCGGATAAACATGACGTACAAGCTTAAACTGCCACTTTACTGTTCTATATTAAGACTTCACCCCAAGTACACTGTACTAGCTGCAAAAACACATTAATAAGAGAGAAAAAACATCCAAAGACTACTAAAATTATGCTTGGACTGCAGAAGATATCTTATGATAAAAGGCCTGAACAAAAGAGAAGGGCCATGTTATTACAGAAACATTCATATCATCAAGGGGGGCAAACCACTGGGTTTTAGGTTTTTCTGCCAGTAGTTTAGTGATCCGCCAATTTATTAAAGCTAAAACAATTGTTCAGAATCCACCAGCTACAGATGCAAGTGATAGAAACCGTCCAATTTACTAAGCGGATGAAGAGATTGAGAAAAGACACTGGCACTTGTTTTATGCTTGATTGTGTTGCCTATACAGAGGGACACTAACAGGTTGTCTACTATGACTGTAGGAAAATTGCCTTTATGCCAATGGCCTTTATGCATACTAGTTACAGCATGATCAGAAGAAGCCTGTAGGCAGAAGAGGAGCACCAGCAGCCGCAGGTTCAGCGGATGCTACACAGGCCTAGGTTTTTCATGGCCGTTTAAACCTCAATACTCTGTGTAATGGCGAGGTTACACACAGGTTTAATCTTTCTTAACTATAACAACCTGATTACTCTGTTTGACCAGGCAAACTGCATATAGAGCCAGACACAGCACGCTCCCATTATGTGTCAGGCCTGGACATGCTGCGTTATACTCTTCATTTTTTTTGCCTGTGGCTCCTCCCAGTCAGTTACCTCGATGTCTATGGACATTAGCCAGCTCTCTTACTAACACCATTTGTCACAGACACGGCCAGCGCTAAAGAGAGTGTCATATTCCTCAGTCTGCTTCCCCAGCCAGGAGTCACAATGGCATGAGCTAAAGGTGACATGCTATAGTGCATTGGTTACAGCTAAACCAACTGTTTTCTTTTTAAACCGATGGAGATTGACGGCGGCTTACAAAACGCCATCAAAACCGCTGAATAGTAAATGCAGTGGATTGATTATTCAGACTGCCGGCAATGTGCAACGGTTTCAAAACACGGCAGAAACCACAGTTAGTAAATGTTTTAATATCATTCAGAAAGGCAGTACTTTTAAATATAAGATGATTTCTTGAATAATTTGGGAGACCTTAAAATTAGAAGGAGGAAGTCTGAAAAGTAACTAATGGCGGGAATCGAAGCCACGACCTCAGTGCTGTTAGTCCATCTGTGCTGGTACTAGGGTATGCAGTCGGGAATCCGGCGGACCTAATACCGACAGCCGGCTTCCCGACCGCTTTATCCCGGTGAGGGTTAAATGACAGGCGTCTAAATCTAGACACTTGTCATTTTTCTGAAGCCGGGAGACCAGCGCCCGGCATCCCGATCGAAGTGATGCCGGGTGCCGCTGCGGACAGCCGCGCGGGGGGGAGGGGTTAGGTTTAGGGCTCCTGGGGGGGACTTAGGGTTAGGCACCCCCAAGGGAGGTTAGGGTTAGGCTAGGGGGAGGGAGGGTTAGGGTTAGGCACCCCCCCGGGGGTCTTAGGTTTAGGCGGCGGGGAAGGGGGGGGTTAGGTTTAGGCACTTAGAGGGGTGATTAGGGCTAGGCACTGGGGGGGGAAGGTTAGGGTTAGGCACCCCTAAGGGAGGGTTAGGGGGTTAGAAATAGGTTAGCTAATACTTACCTTCGACGATCGCGATTTCCTCCTCTGCCGGCCTCCTGGTGTCGGGATTCCAACTGCCGGGCAGGGGTCCAGCGGTAAATCATAGAGCTTCCAGTATTGGTTCCTCTTCCTATATAACAAAGCATTCAATTGACTCAACTGTTTCAACATTTTACTGGCTCCTAGTGAATCACTTAGTCATTACTATTCTTGAAATATTTCATTTTAATTTATATTTTTGCTGATGTCAGTGTTATTATGAAGCCAGTGGCATTATAGGCAACTGGGTGATTTAACGTCTATCCTTAAAGGAAGATTCAATTAGCTCACATCAAGGTACTACAGCAAGTGAAAAATTATTTATTTAAAATATGCTGTGTTACCACCCTAACATCAGTTCATCGTACAAGGTTCCATAGACATCTCGGGCTATATTTACTTCTTGGCGGTTTGGAGCTGAACATTTTCCCTCCTTGCAAAAATTCACACGGACATTGCAACAAATTTTCTATTATCGTGGGTATCGGCAACGAATATAAATAAGCAAATAAAAGTGTTTAGAGTATTATTTGGTACATGTAAATGTATCTATTGTGTTTTATTAATGTACATATACAAGTAGTCAAATATTGGGGAAAAATACTTGCAGTTACCATCTGCATGTTAAAACCTTCTTTTCCCATCAATACATCAACATACATGTCCTATATCATTATATCCATATCTGCTTTTCAGAGAAAATTACATGAAACTTGTCTTTAATGGCCAGATTTTGACTATTTAACACATTTAAATATATTATATTTCATTAGGAGGAGTGTATCAGAGCTACTACCCTATATTCTGCTATTTTTTACACTAAAATAAGAATTTTATCACCAACTTTGCAGCTACAAACTGAAATCTGTGATTTCTCCCTGTTAAAGCTGTGTTTAATAGAACGCAATTTTCTAACTGAGTATAACGCAATTTTCTAATTGAGGACCAAAAGCTCACAGCCCCAAGTTGTTGTATCGGGGGGAAAAAAAACTGTGACCTGCTCAGTGGCCAAACACTACAATCCCTAGGTCTTCAGGATACAGGGCCTGATTCAGCAAGGAATGCACGGATGCAGACGCACAACCCCGGCAGCTGCGAGAATATGCTAATGAATGCATACGCACGGCAATCGCAGCACAAAGAAACAGACGCCCAGCACTACATAATGCCGCCCCCTTTACCGTCCGTTAATGTCCGTACTAGGCTCATAAAACATCGGGAACATCGAGTAACATCGGAGCAGCACGCAGACTAACGGTAGACCTTACCCTGCCGCAGGAGTTGAGAGACTTCCTGCACGCAGAGGGACGCCAGGCTGCGTCCGTCATCTCAGTGGCTAATTTATGCACGCCCCTGAAACGGGGTGCGAACGCTCTGGCACGCCTGTGTTCGGCCGACCACTCCCCATATCCACCCACAAACGGCACTTCCTGTCAAAACTATTCCCTGGGTCTGCGTATTCACTGCGCTCTCTTTTGTGGATGCAGTGAGAGGTTTGCGCACGCGCACTGCGACCCAGGCACATGCGCAGACTGCAAACATCGGCCGATTGTGTGCGTCTGCATCCGTGCGTTCCTTGCTGAATCAGGCCCACAGTCCTATCCTGGTTCTCATCCTACTTATCTAATCACTCTTTTACTGTTCATTTCTCTGAATCCACCGCCTATTCGCTACCTCTATCAGTTGGAGTACTTCAAGGCACAATCTTAGGTCCCCTGCTTTTCTCAATCTCTTCCACATCTCTTGACAAATGTATCTGCTCTTTTGGATTTTTGTATCATCTGTATGCGGATGATACTCAAATCTACCTCTCCTTACCAAATTTGTTACCATCTGTGATGGTCCGAGTAATTAAATGTCTTTCTGCCATTTCATCTTGGACGTCATCTCGCCACTTAAAATTTCTAAAACAGAATTATTAATATTTCCACCAGCCAATGTATTTACCAACCAGATATCTCACTATCACTGTTGATAACTCAACAATACCTCACAATCTCACTGCAAAGATGTTATCCTTGACTCTTAACCGTCCTTTGTTCCACACATTCAATCTGTTTCCAAATCATACAAATCCAAAATCAGAATATGACCATATCTTACACATAAGACTGCAAAAACTCTATTTCAAGCAGTCATTATCTCCAGCATTGATTATTGCAATAGTTTCCTTATTGGTCTTCCCCAAAACAGGCTCTCACCACTACAATCCATTCTGAATGCAGCTGCGAGGCTGATCTTCCATGCTAAATGTGCATCGTCTGCTGGTTCGCTCTGTTAATCCCTCCACTGGTTACATGCATTCTACTGAATTCAATATAAAATACTTTTACTTACATATAATACTATTAACCAAACTACACCAACATACATCTCTTCACTTACAGTCAGGTGCATAAATATTGGGACATTGACAGATGTGGGAGGCACATATAGAAACCGTTGTAATTCCTACACCGTTCACCTGATTTGGATGTAATTACCCTCAAATTAAATCTGAAAGTCTGCAGTTAAAGCACATCTTATTTGTTTCATTTCAAAGCCATTGTGGTGGTGAATAGAGGCCAAAATATGAAAATTCTGTTGATGTCCCAATATTTATGCACCTGACTGTATATCAAAATATCTCTCAACTCGACCTCTTCGCTTCCACAGGCATCATGACCTGCTCCCATTAACGGTTACAGAGCTTGTTTTCAGGCTACATCCACTCTATGGAGTGCCCTTCCATGCACTAATATTTCCCTCTAGTCTCCAAACCTTCAAGGATTCCTGAAAACTCATCTCTTCAGACAAGCATATCAAATTCCAGAACCACCCACATAACCTCCATTAGCTAGCCTACCCAATTACAGCCCCTCTATAAATTCACACACAACTTAATATATTTTCTCTTTCACATCCTCCTAACCTTAGGCCAACATCCCTGTATAACTGGATCATAGAAATACCAAGAACCTCTGCAATCTGGCTGATCCTATATGCAATAGGTAGCGCCTATTCTTATGTATTCAATGCCTATTTCCCTATAGATTGTAAGCTTGCGAGCAGGGCCCTCTTACCTCTATATCTGTCTGTTATTACCCAATCTTGTTCCATTACTGTTTGTTTCCAATTGTAAAGCACAACGGAATATGCTGCACTATATAAGTAACTAATAATAATAATTGAAAATCTTTATGCTTTACTACAGCAAAACTAATGTACGTCAGTTAAAGGACAAAAAATCTGACATTCCACTGATATTTAAAAGATAAAGAGAACTTGAACAGCAAGTAAAGTCAGTATTTGACATGAATGAACATGAAATACCGCAGGTTACCGGGGCAGAATAATATACAGGAAACAACTGGGACGCGTATACTCCATGCCGCCATGTCTTGTTTCCCTCTCCTGCCGCAGGTTGTCACATTAGGAATGGATGGGCGTCTCTAGCAGAGGGCACACACAAAAGTTACTGAGACATGGCAGATGCTATGCAGAAATGTTCTGTGTGGACGGACGGATTAACACAAATCAGCTTCATGACCGATCCCAGAAACAATTTGGGCACAGTTATAAAAGTAAAGAAGTGGGAGGAGCATAAGCTGTTTGCAAATAAGCAGGCAGGTTATAATGTTCTTTCACTGGCATTTTACCTTCATGGCTCATAATGGATATTTCTTTTTTGGAACTTTGTGATTCTTTAAGAATATGGGGAAGATTTATCAAATCTTGGAGAGAGATAAAATGGAGAGAGATAAAGTACCAATCAGCTTCTATGTATAACTAGGTACTGCTATGATGAGATTTGGGTTTGGACGTGCATTTTTCTGCAAGTTAAATAACTTTATATGATGAACTTACTGCTCAGACTAAAATGAACACTAAAATCTCAATGATAGTCATTATTTCTGAGGGGAAATGTAATGTTGGACATCTGTTCTTTCAAGCGCTTTCTGCTTTGCCTATAGGAGTTCCTTGTGGCCAATCTCAGGTAGAGACCTGAAATTTCAGCACATCCCCTTCAGGAGCCCTTTCATCATATGTGGATAATACCTTTCTATACTTGAGCCCAGAGCTTTTTGCAGCAGCCATTACAATCATACAGTAAGTAAACTTCAAAAGTAAAATCAGAGCTGGAAATTAAATTTGTTCTATAGATGATTTCTTACTTCTTAATTTAGAAATCAGAGCTGGAAATTAAGTTTGTTCTATAGATGATTTCTTACTTCTTAATTTAATATACATTGTGTATAATTTTTGGATTCAAAGATTTTTTCTTTAACTTGCAACCTATTATCTGTAAAATAGAGAGAGATTTATCAAACCTTTTAAACCAGCAACCAGTAAGATTTTGCAACTCCAATCTGATGCGATGAACATGCTAGTATGATGATAAATATGTACGTTAAAGGTTATGCTTAAGTGACACCCATGATTATGTCTAGTAGCGAAACACGTAACCTAGCCTCCGATAATGTTTCCTGAAGCCAACTCACCACAATTTACGGTATTCGGACGCAGAAGAAGTGTGTAACTTCACCCCTGTGAAGATTATGGCAGCTGACAAAATACAATTTACTTGACTTTTGTATAAGTTTTTAATCGTGATTATTAAATAAGTTTGTAGTCTTGTATTGCACATTGAGGGCTCATGTTGCCTTGGGATTTGATATCCCTATATGGGAATTACAATACAAGAGAGCATGTAAGATGGCTTAGAGCACTACACTGGTTATTGGCCCTGTTTATTCTTTTGCACAGAAGCTGATCCCTTAAACATAGATAAACTTACACAGTGTGAAGTCATTTATACCAATTCATCTCAAATGTCCAAATGTACGATCCATTTAGAAATGCACTTCAAACTGCTTCAGAGATTATACCTTACTCCAATTAAACTACATAAAATGTGGACCACAAGCTCTAAGTTTTGTTGGAGACAATGTTTAGAAGAAGGTACTCTCATGCATATATTTTGGGATTGCCCAATATTGCGTAACTTTTGGATTAAAGCTTTTGATCTACTATCTAAAGTATTACATATTGTTGTACCCTATCCCGGTTCTTGCCTTGCTGAATTGGTGTCCTTCAAACATCTCTCGCACTGAGCGGTATTTAACGGGCCAACTATTTATTGCCGCCAGAACTGTCTTAGATCAATTGTGGAAAACTCCTACTGCCCACAGTATATCAAAAGTGATTGTAAAGATCCAATATAATTATGAAATAGAGACCTACTGTATAGAGCTCCTCATTTACCTGCTTTTAACTCTTTAATGAGGAAATGGTCATTATGGCAAGCATAAATAAAGGAAGGGGAGGAAGCTACCTGTCCTTAAAGCAATCGAGGGTTAAGCTGGCCACACATCTAAAGATTATCTGTCCAACCAGCCAACTAGTTGATTGGTTGGAATGAAAATCTGGTAAGGAATACAATCAGCAATTTGCTCCCAAACGCTGGAAAATGGACCAAAACTGTTGTTTGAACAAATAGTTTACATCAAACATTTAACAAACTTGTCTGACGACCATTTTCATCTGTTTTCTGGCATTTCGGAGCAAATTGCTGATCATCAGTTACTCCCATACATTACCAGATTTTCATTCCAACCAATCAACAAGTTGGCTGGTTGGATGTAAGTTGGTATAGTGTGTGGCCAGCTTTAGGCTCTTTAGTTTTCAGGGTCTCCAGCTCACCTGGGGCAGGGAATAAGATTACTCCTATTACAGGCGAAAACTGTTATGATTGATTCTTCCTTTGTGAATAAACATGATGTGAGACTAGCAGTACTAGATACTCAATACACCTTGATTGTAAGAAATGCCGGATATGTCATTTTATCTTATGTTAAGATTATTCCCCCTATTCCTTTTCCTTGTGTAAGTATTTGTGTATTTCCCGCTCTCCCTCCCCTTTGTTTTTTTTTGTATCCCTCCCTTTACCCCTTATTTTTGTTTGTTCAAGAAAGATGCAAAAATAAAAAATAATCTTGGTAAACATAGATAAACTTGATTTTCTACATTTTCAAGAAAGCAAATTTAAATGTGTTTTATATTTTCCACCAGTGAACATACTACACTATACTGTACTCTCCTGTTTTGTGTATTTTAATGTTATAGTTTAGTCTGTAACAGACTAAAGACTACACAAGAGAGGCTGCAATAGACTATCATTTATTTTTAAATTTGACATTGCAAATTGATTCACATTATGAGGTGACAGGATAATTTCGGATTGTACCTTTCAAGGTGTGTATCCACTACATGAGAGAGGAACGACTGTACGATTACAACATTGTAATCGTTCAATGGTTCATCATCCTGTGCAGTGGATAATGTGCCCACACCGAACGATATGTTGTTCGGAGCAGGCACCCTCCCTCATCCACGAACATGCACAACCTGTCTATCGTCAGGTTGGCCTGCATGTTCAGGCGATGACAGATGCCGACAACGGCCAGCGGGAACGCGCATCACTGGTCGTTGCCGCCATTTTACTGCACGATTAGTGAGTGACTGAATGATCACGATTTCGTAATCGTTCAAACGCTCATTTTTCTTGTCTAGTGGATCAGCACATTTAGTTGTTTGATGAAAAGTTTTATTCATTGTTCTATTTTTTTTTTATCTGATTACTCACAGTACCTAGGTCCAACATGACTTTATAGCCAAATACACAGATGTATCAAACTTGTACAAATTTTGCTCTGTGACCCAAGAGCCCAGAAGTACCATCTAATTTATTTATTTATCCAATTAATGTTGTACTGTGCCCCATGATTCGGTAAATTCACTGATTCCTAGTGAATTGACAAGTGCATTCTCATAAGCATTGGTCCAGCCACAATTTGAGCTACTCCGCTGAGCGTAGGCCCCAGGTAGACATTAGCAGGTGAAACAAGGACCATGATTTTTTTTTTTTCGCGTGACCTAGGTCAGAATGTATTTTTTATGAGCTAAGCAATGTCTTTTATATTAAAAGCAGAACTATACAATACATGATTTCACTGGGACAAACAGCTGTGTTAGGAAAATGGTGGCAGTGTGCTCAAGACCATGAAAGTATTAATAATTGATATAATTCCTTGGATGGTAACACTCTTCAAATAGATTTAGAAACAGATTAATTCTAGAATCACAGAACTGTATGCTTTTTCATGGTAACACATCTTCCTACCATCTGTGACCCTGTACACGGAATGTATTTACAATCCTCTGGGTGTTATTTTCTTGAAATTCAATAAAATGTACATTATATTCTGTTACAAGATAGGCATTTAAATAGCCTTGCATTTCAAGGCTCTTCCTATATCCATACTTATGCATACCATTACAGCGTCTCTTCCTTCAGAGCAACACATTCAGTCAGATAGGACAAAGCAGTGAGAGCAATATGATTAAACAGTGAAAAACATCACACAATAAGTATGGCAAAATAAACGTGTAAATATCACAG
Source organism: Taudactylus pleione (assembly GCA_031769625.1). Taxonomy (NCBI): domain Eukaryota; kingdom Metazoa; phylum Chordata; class Amphibia; order Anura; family Myobatrachidae; genus Taudactylus; species Taudactylus pleione. Next base: position 8,359,254 of record JAUIMM010000368.1, on the reverse strand, counting down.
ACTAGTATTTTTATTAGCCCATGCTTAGCCTGGTAGTAAGCATGCAAAATGCCAAAATAAATTGTTCTGCATGGATACTTGTAGCTGTTATATTCCTGTCTCATGACCACCTCCCCCATTTCCAGCTCTCTCACCCGTCTCTGTCCCATTCTTATTCCAGGTCTCCGCATCCCCTTTCACCCCCCTTACTTGTCTCCCTTCCCCAGTCTCTATTGCCCATCTCAATCCACGTCCACCACCCCAGTCTTACTCTTCTTTCTTTTCACTACCTCACTGTTTTTCACTCTACCTCTGATTCCTGGATGCTGCACCCAGCTACCCCCTTTTCATCGCCAAAATCTCAACTTTCCTGACATATTCCATAGCTGTCACACCAGGCACAGCCGCTTCCCTGAGTCTCAATGTCATATCCATTTCCTCTGTGCTACATGCTTACTCTAGCCCTCTATCGTCTCTCACCGAATGCCTACATCCATTTGCCATATACCCTCCCATCCCTTCCTACAGTTACATCCCTGCATTCACTCCACGATTATAATTTTTTACAGGACTGATGCCCGCTGTCAGGCTTTTGCTGCCATCTTATACTCCAGGTTTTACCCAGCAGCTCTAATCTTTCCTGCAGAACAACCACATGGTGTCACCAGTTTGCTGACATGTCCGGCTCACTCAGCGCATACTGAGGCACCTTGACAACCTTCTCCCAAGACCTAGGATGCCAGGGTCAGCACACACAGTGCTCTCTAGAAAATGAGAAGCCCAACAGCGATAGCATGAATGAAACGTTCTCTTTCCTCTGGACTTAGATAATGGCCGCGCTATATTGTCTACAGCACAGACTTTTGAGGTGCGCAGCACATGTTGGTTCATTCAACAAAACTGCAGAAATATGGGCGGCCATCTTTACATCTACTATAATCCTGCAAAGCTGTGTGTAAGCAGTGGGGCACACACGCCATTGTCTGGCTTTCATTGCGCAAGTTATAGATTGAAACCGCTGTAGGATTATATAATAAATTATGGGGGAATGGGGGACATGTTTTATATGCCCCCAATTTGGGGTGCTCCTGTGTCAGAAAGCTGTTTCTTCAACACATATATATCTGGCAACATTGAATATAAACACTGGAACATATTCCTACACCTCGAGACTCACAATTGGATGTCTCCTTGGTCTGTAACAAATAGATTTTATGTATTTATTCTCCAGCTGGAACACGGTGGCATTTAGGCCTAATTACCACTGTGGTTGGAAGTACTGCAAAAGCAAGAGGGGTCAAAAACAGAAGTATAAATGGTGACCTCCCCCAATTAAGCCTGTATGAAGTCTAATTCAGTTGTTCTGTAGATATGGCTCCTGTGTTTTCCAGCTAAAAAGGGATTCATTTGTAATACATCTTCCCCTATCTAGAGTAACAGATCATAGTGACAGATTGCTACAACACTAATATTAAGTACTCAAAGGAAAAAACAGGTGTCTATTTGTCTAGGACACTCCAGAGTGCCCCAGGTATTAGATTCGGTAATCAATACAATATGACATATGAAATATGGACAGTGCTCCCAGTATTGACACAAGTTTGCTTATACACAATTTCTTACAAATTAATGTTTTTACCCAATCTAAGTAGATTATATTGCTGTGTCAGGAGGATTAAGAAAACTAAAGCTAAATTTCACAAGGTATACTTTGTCCTGCTACTGCATCAACTATTTCCTGATATACATAGACATGCACAGAAGCCAGCACAGGT